>ML403353.1:0-40042 GCA_005239525.1 Nicotiana knightiana
CGAGCTAGGCGTTGCCTTATTTAAAGGTGTTAGGAATTTACAAGACGAGGTGATAAACTTCAATTTTCCTCAGTGTTACAATGTATATTTTTGTTGTATTGAATTTGTATTAACACTCATATATTTCACAGGGGGTACCGACCAAATATGGCTTTTACAAGTTATGAACCCACGCCTAGTTGGAATATGTGTAGTTCTGATGTGTTGGATTATGGTGGTCCATCCGGGATTCATCACCAACAAGACAATGTTATCAAGGAATGTCAACACATTACGACTTATAAGTCAAGTGATACAGCTATATGGAAAGTATTTATTAATTTGAGTAGCTTATTACTTTGTTGTTTGTGCAGTGAAAACGAGCAAGTTGAACCACCTGTCCTGACTCAATTGCCCGAAGACGACATATTAAATCGAGATCTGGCAGATGCACAGAGTGAGGAAGAGAACTGTGATAATGACAACAATGCTGATAATTCCGGAGACGACACACCCTTCACTCATGAGGATGGTGATGAGGAGGAACATAATGAAGGACTTTATTTGACGAGGGAGTATTCTCCACCCATATTAGACTAAGAGTGTACGAGTCCCAAGTGCCGTTTAATTCAAGGAAGATTCCCTACCTTGATCATTTGCCAAGGATGCCGATGAGGATGCTCTCACAAGGGATTTTGATAAAATTCGGACAATAATGTGGGATGATTCTAGACCAAAAGGGTATGATTATTCCTGATAAAGCGCGCCTAAGTAGGGCGGTGAAAATCTACAGCGTAAAAGAGTGTCTTGAGATGACAGATAGGAATCAAGTCCGGATGTATACAAGGTTGTTTGCCATATATTGTTTACAGGTTGTCATTGGATGTTGTGCGCGAGCAAGAAGAACACAGGTCTGTGGAATCTGGGTAAATACATTCCCACCCACATATGTGAAATGGACACATTCAATGGGAATCACTACAACTTGGATATTGACTTGATTTCTCTTGTCCTTACTCCACAACTTGAAGCGTCCATAAGATATAAAATCAAAGATTGCATTACATCAATCCACCAGGAATATGGCCATACCATTACCAAAAGAAAGGCATTTCTCGGTTTATGGTAACTGAGATAAGTCATTTACAGCTCAACCCAGATACATGGCCGCATTGCAACACTTTAACCCCGGGACGGTTGTGGAATAGAAGCTTGAGTGGAGTTTGGGAAGACCAGAATAAATATTCTATTATGTGTTTTGAGCATTTAAACCAGCAATTGATGGTTTTCCGCATTGCCGGTGTAACGACCCGACCGGTCATTTTGAGCTCTAGCGCGTTGTTCAGCAGTTTGAGGTCATGAGAAGCTCCATTTAAGGTATTATAACTTGTAGGTGTGGTCGGAATAAAATTTCGGAAAGTTTAGAGTCAATTTGGAAAGAAAAATTCTCATTTCAAAAGCCTTAAGTTGGAGAAATTGACTAAGATTTGAATTTTTAGTAAAAGACTTCCGAAAAAGAATTTGAAGGTTCCTGTAGGTTCGTACGATGATTTCGGACTTGAGCGTATATCCGGATTGGGCTTCGGATGACCCGGGAGCGTTTCGGTGCATATTGTGGAAGTTAGCATTTTAGAAAAAATTACCTAAGTTCGGCTTGAAGTGCATTTCAGTGATATTGATGTCCGTTTGGGATTTCGATCCTAGGATTAGCTCTGTATGGTGATTCTGGAGTTAGGAGCGCGATCAGAAGTGAATTTGGATGTCCGTAGGGCATTTTGAAGTCATTTGGCTAAAGATAGAAATTTGAAGGTTTTTGAGAAATCTGACTGGAAGTAGAAATTTTGATATCGGGGTCGGAATACGATCGTAGAAGTTGAAGCAGGTCCATAATGTTGAGTATGACTTGTGTGCAAAATTTGGGGTCAATCGGACGTGATTTGATAGGTTTCAGAATCGGATGTAGAAGTTGAAAATTTCAAATTCCATAAAGTTGAATTTTAGTGCGATTCTTGATTTCGGCGTTGTTTGATGTGATTCAAAGCCTTGAGAAAGTCTGTGTGAGGTTATGGGACTGATTCGTGTGATTGGACGGGGTCCTGAGGGCCTCGGGTGTGTTTTGGGGTGGTTCCGGGTTGTTTTCAAGTGTTTTGGTGTTTCAGTGCGACCGCAACCTTAGTGGTCCTATCGCGGATAACAAATTAGAAGGGCTGGAATTTTGGCTTGTGCGATCGTATTTGGATGTATGCAATTGATGCGTGGCTAGAAATCATGGTTTTAAGCATTATGTACCTTACATTTTATGTGCGTTTGTGATAAAAATACACGTCATATGTGCATAATGGAGTCTATTTCATGTGTAGGCGAATTGGAGATGGAAGCCGAGCTAAATGGATGCATAAACGTCAAAAAATACGCTCAAGAGTCGAAAAGGAGTGACCTGGGCTATAGCCGGGCATTTGGGGCTTAAAGCCAGGCCTGCCCAGGCTATAACTGGGTGTTAGAGCCTTAAAGCCAGGCCTGCCCAAGCTATAGCTGGGCGTTAGAGCATTATAGCCAAGCCTGCCCAGGCTATAGCTGGGCGTTTGGGGCTTAACGCCTGGGGTCCCTGGTCCGGTCCAATCCGAGTTTTGAAGGTTTTAAGTGTTTTCCGGTTTGAATAGAAGTCTCCTACACGTTTAGGGTTTGTCCCAAACATATAAATAGACCCAAAAACACAACTTCGAGGGATGGACGAGGGGGATTTGACGTGGAGGAACACACACCACGCTTCCAGGAGGCTTCTACCTAGTTTTTCTTCTCTTCTCTTCCTTTAGTTTCATAGTTTATTAGTTCTAGAGTTTTGGGTGCTACATGAACGTTGTAGTTTGAAGTTTGAATTTTTCTTATTATTTTATCATATTGGTTTATTTATTCAATATTGCACTTAATTATTTGATTCCTTGATCACCAATTGAATACTATCTACGAATCTAGGATTGAACTCCGGATAGGGAATTCTAGATTGCATATAAGATTGGGTAGAGCAAGATCTTAACCCTTCAGGGGAGCAGATTTGCGGTTAGGATAGGAATATACCTAATCGCCTTGCTTGGTTATTGTACGGGAATTATTAATGCGTTCTTTTTAATCCTAATTTCATAGGAATATAGGCGTTAGGTTAGCTTGAATAGGCGAGTTGTACTTCGCGAGAATGCTACGAGCAATACTAACCTCGTCAATCAATAAACCAAATAATTTAATTAGACGATTTAAGTGAAAAACTTAACAGGAGTGTTTGCTAACCCATAGCTCTAGAAAATCGGATCTCATTGAATTTGTATCTAAAATCTCACCAATTATTTATTTAATTTCATAGTTTACTATTCTAGATTAATTTTAGTTAAATATTCGTACTTTAGTGTTCGCTTGAATAGATTAATTGTTTGGGTTTAATTAGTTGATAGTTAATCACAAGTCTCTGTGGGTACGATATCTGGACTTACAATCATGTATTACTTCTCAACCACGTATACTTGCGTGTGCGTTTGGGACCAACAAGATTTCGGCGCCGTTGCCGAGGACTTAGAAATTAACTATTCTACTAGATTGAATCTTACTTTTATCTATTTAAGTTTTATTATTGTTTTTTTTATTTTTTACTTGTATCTTAATTTTATATTTTACTATCTTCCTTCACATGCATATTGGAATGATCATTTGTCGAATAGTGGTTATTATTATTATGACGATCCTTGTCCATATTGCGGAGGACCACACATGTGGCTTTTTTGTCCATCTCAATCTAATGTGTGGAATTTTTGTAATGTTTGTGGTTGTCAAGGTGGCCATTGGGATGGTTGTCCTAATTCTTATTACCCTCCTCAGAGCTTTCATTGTAATGTTTCTAATAATGTTAATCAGTTTGATAGGAGCAAGGAAGTGGAGGATATGGATAGCGTGGCTCGTATTATGGACTTGATGAGACAAGGAGCGGAGAAACAAAACATGATAGCCGAGAAATAAGTTCTTGACGCCTTAGCTATCAAAAGACTCCATGCTAGAATGGATGAAGTAATGGCCAATTTCCAAGAAGAACCACAACTCTACGGAGAGAGCGAGTTTCCACCAGAAGATAATTTTGAAGAAGCAGATATAATGAGCCAATATTGGCTAGAGGAACAAGCTCAACTCATAAAATCTCATGAGTTTCTTCGTGATGGTCTTTAAAATATGACAGAGCGACTGATAGAAGGAAGAACTGAGCTCAGGAAAGAAATATACCAATTTGGCTCATATATCCATGACATGCAGGCTCAATTGAATAAAAAGGTTGAGGCGTCTGAGGCCCTACCCTAAATATTTGTGGATACTGGCCAGCTTGTGGAGCGGAAAGAGGAAATCCAATTATTCGACCAAATTATTAATGATGTCAAGGTTGATGAAGAGTATAAAATAGAGGATGTAAAAAATAATGCAGTTTTTGAATTGGAGCGTATTGGACCTCATTCTAAACACTTTTCAACATTGTGTTTGGTTGGTGACATGGGAATTATTCCAGTCGAGCATATAGAGGAGTCAATGGATGAGGAAAAAAGTGTTTATATTCTGAAATTTGTGATTCCAGGAAGACAAGATGACATCCCTCACCTAAGGGCCAAGAAGTGCAAGATGTGATACCTACTGTTTGGTTCCTTCATTTCTACACCACCACCCCATGAATGTGACAGAAAAATTTATGCAAAATTGGGGACGCAATTCATATCCTCAAAGTGGAAGGAAAAGTGGTGAAGCAGCAGAGTTGTGCCACGACTATAAATAAGGCGCTTGTTGGGAGGCAACCCAGCNATTGGGGACGCAATTCATATCCTCAAAGTGGAAGGAAAAGTGGTGAAGTAGCAGAGTTGTGCCACGACTATAAATAAGGAGCTTGTTGGGAGGCAACCCAGTCTCTATATCTTTTCATTATTTTTTTTAGTGTCGAGTTTTGTTTGTTTTTATTTTGCAAAGTAGGGGAAGTATGATTACACAAAAAGTTGAAGCTCAGGAGCATGTTTGAGCTTAAGTGTGGGGTCATCCCGACTCTAAAGTTTGAGAATCATGTCCGAGCTAGGCCCGAGGGGGTCACAGGGAGTATTTCTCACCCTTGTTTTAATATATTTCTTTGCGATCATGCATCAAGGGCTATGCATAACATAAGTGTGGGGTGGGGAAACTACTTTATGAGGTGTAATTATACAAAATTATTGTTTTTTAGAAAAATCTCGGATTTTTCCCAACGATTGATCTGTTGGACAATTTTCTTGAGGGATAAACTCTCGTTTAAAAACGCCAAAAAGAATTTCTTTTTTTTTTTTTTTACTTTTTAGGATAGTTAGGAAGTATCCCTTTGGTTTTCTTTGGGCAGCGGTTCTTTTCCAAGGGTGTAACTTGAACCGCGCACTTTAATTTTTTTTTAGAGTAGTTAGGAAGAAACCGAGTAACTGAGAAATACCCTATGACATGTTTGATGCTGGCATATCAGGTTATGACATACATTCTGCTTTCCTTTATATTGGGTTTGACATGTTTGATGCCTGAGTAAAAATAAATAGCCTATTTTGTGATGCCTTAACTCAGTTGTTTGACTTGTATGCCACATAGTGTAATATTGCTTAATTCTCTCAATTTTGTGTGCTTGCTTGACTTGAGAGTTGAATAAAACCGTTGTGATTCAGTCATGTGCAATGTTTGGGTGAGGTTTAGTGATTTTCTATGCTATCCTATGTAGTCTAGAACTTTCCCCGTGTGTTAATCGAAGCGAAATTGTAGGTTATGCTAGCCTAGGAGATGACATAGGCATTTTCTTGCTTGATTATGGATGTGCTTGTCACATAAGAATTACATTTTCCATTGCTAGCCCCTTTGAGCCGTTTGAACTTTTCTTTGGTACCTACATTACAAGCCATACCCCTATTTTTTTCTTAAATCGAGATTTTTGCACCTTTTCCTCCTAAGGCACTTAGTCGCTAAAATAAGTAAGATTAGATATTGGGGATTAACTTTGGAGTGGAGCCATGGAAGGGCCTGTTAGTGCACTAAAAATTGTATTCAAAAGTCAGTAGCCATTGAATCTTCATGTATGAAGTGTGCGTAGGAAAGCAAAAAAATGATAGTAAATACGTACAAAAATATACACACCTCCAATTTTTATTAATTTGTGCTAGTGAAAATAAAGAAGTGCGTAATTAAAAAAAGGCCTATGTTGGATATGAATTGTGGCAAGAGAATGTTTTGAGAAGAATATGTGTTGATTTGTGAAGGTAGTGTATTAAAGTGCTTGGGAGGGTTAGTCATTATTCCTAAATATATCCTACTCGTCTCTTAGCTTATATTACAACCTTAAAAGTCCTAATTGATCCTAGAGTTGGCTAACTTGAATTAGTAGAGATCTACACTACGGGCAAGCTTATGGTACGACCACAGGGTGCATATGAATTCTTTATGAGAGTGCGTGAATTTGTTCAATTTTGTGTTGTACTTAAATAATGTTCAAAAACATATTTGAATGTGTGGACTAGTTATATTCACTCTTTTGTTGTTGGTGAGGGAACATGATCTCATGAACGATTGGTAATATTGTAATTTTCTTGTTGCGTAGGTGCGTGAATTGAGAGGTCTCAGCAGTTGCAAGTCGACTCTTGAGGTTGGGTTGTTGCAATTAGGTTGTTGGTATGATTGATTAAATTGTTATACTTGGGCATGTTTAATGAAGAGAAATGATGTGAAGTTATGTATTTTCATACTTGATTGCCGGTATCGATCATAGTTAAGGGGTAATGTGTGTGATTGAAAAGTAAAATACTCCTTGTGAATGAAATGTGTATGTGTTGAAGGGTAATAGATTGTCCCATTTGCTCAAGGACGAGCAAGAGTCTAAGTGTGGGGTGTTGATGCGTGGCTAGAATTCATGGTTTTAAGCATTATGTACCTTACATTTTATGTGCGTTTGTGATAAAAATACACGTCATATGTGCATAATGGAGTCTATTTCATGTGTAGGCGAATTGGAGATGGAAGCCGAGCTAAATGGATGCATAAACGTCAAAAAATACACTCAAGAGTCGAAAAGGAGTGACCTGGGCTATACCCGGGCATTTGGGGCTTCAAGCCAGGCCTGCCCAGGCTATAACTGGGTGTTAGAGCCTTAAAGCCAGGCCTGCCCAGGCTATAGTTGGGCGTTAGAGTCTTAAAGCCAAGCCTGCCCAGGCTATAGCTGGGCGTTTGGGGCTTAACGCCTGGGGTCCCTGGTCCGGTCCAGTCCGAGTTTTGAAGGTTTTAAGTGTTTTCCGGTTTGAATAGAAGCCTCCTACACGTTTAGGGTTTGTCCCAAACATATAAATAGACCCAAAAACACAACTTTGAGGGATGGACGGGGGGATTTGACGTGGAGGAACACACACCGCGCTTCTAGGAGGCTTCTACCTAGTTTTTCTTCTCCTCTTCCTTTAATTTCATAGTTTATTAGTTCTAGAGTTTTGGGTGCTACATGAACGTTGTAGTTTGAAGTTTGAATTGTTCTTATTATTTTATCATATTTGTTTATTTATTCAATATTGCGCTTAATTATTTGATTCCTTGATCACCAATTGAATACTATCTACGAATCTAGGATTGAACTCCGGATAGAGAATTCTAGATTGCATATAAGATTGGGTAGAGCAAGATCTTAACCCTTCAGGGGAGCAGATTTGCGGTTAGGATAGAAATATACCTAATCGCCTTGCTTGCTTATTATACGGGAATTATTAATGCGTTCTTTTTAATCCTAATTTCATAGGAATATAGGCGTTAGATTAGCTTGAATAGGCGAGTTGTACTTCGGGAGAAGGCTACGAGCAATATTAACCTCGTCAATCAATAAACCTGATAATTTAATTAGACGATATAAGTGGAAAACACAACTGGATTGTTTGCTAACCCATAGCTCTAGAATATCGGATCTCATTGAATTCGTATCTAAAATCTCGCCAATTATTTCTTTAATTTCATAGTTTACTATTCCATATTAATTTTAGTTAAATATTCATACTTTAGTGTTCGCTTGAATAGATTAATTTTTTGGGTTTAATTTAGTTGATAGTTAATCACAAGTCTCTGTGGGTACGATATCTGGACTTACAATCATGTATTACTTCTTGACCACTTATACTTGCGTGTGCGCCCGGGACTAACAACAATCGCACAAAGGAGGATTTTGGGGGCTGCTTCATTGGTCTATGCGATCACAGCTGTCGCTGTGCGATCGCGCAGAGTGAAAATATGAGGCTTCAAGTTTTGGCTTGTGTGACCACAGTTGTGACTGTGCGATAGCACAGGTTGTTCTGGGAGGCTTCTGGGATCTTACTTGTGCGATCGCAATTCATGTTGTGCGATCGCACAGAAGGATGCCCGGGCAGTGCATTATTTTAAACGGGATTCTTGGCTTATTTCTTCCATTTTCTTTTGGTGTGGGGCGATTTTGAGGGGCTTCAAGAGAGGATTTTCTTCATGCATTGCTAGGTAAGCAATTTCTTTATGTTTTTAAGATAAATACAAGGTTATTACATGGAATTATTCATGAAAGATTGTGAAAATCTTGAAGAAAACCTAGAAATTTATATTTGGATTTTTACCACGAATTTGATCATGGAATTTAGTGTAAAATGTATATTTGAGCTAGTAAGGCTACGGGTGTAATATATCTTCGAGAAATTTCGGATTTTCGGGCACATGGGCCCGAGGGCATTTTGGTTAATTCAATGAGCGGAGTTGGGAAATTATATAATTTGAATTATTTCAAATATTAGAGTATGTTTTCATTGGTTTGTCATTATTTGGATAGTTTTGGGGCGTTGTGCGTCCATTGGAATCGTTGGAAGGGCTTGGAAGGCGGTTATGGAATTTTGGAGCGAGGTGAGTCTCCTTTCTAACTTTGCGAGTGGGAATTGTCCCCTAGTTGAACTAAATGAATACATGCTATTAATTGTGATGGCTACGTATGCACGAGGTTACGGGAGTCCGTGCGTAGCTACTATTATGCCATGTTCGGGTAGTCTAGGACCCACTAGCATGCTTTACTTGTTGTACTGATGACCATGTCAATAAAATATCATGTGATGCTTTCAGTTAGTATCTAAATCTCTGAGAAGGATAAAGTTTACTTTTCTTAATCACCTAGAAGGAGAATTGATTCTTCCTGGGATAATTTTGTTTCGGATAAACCTATCGAGTTTGGAAGCCTGTGGAAATTAGCAAGTAAATCTCCAAAAAAATTTTAAATATTATACTCATGTTTATTAAAAGGAGAATTTTATCACTTCATTCAACAACTAATTTTCCTAATAAAAATGTGGTTTATTGGTGTGAATATGTGTAACTTTGGGTGCCTGAGTCGCATGTATGATTCGCGAGCAGGATGGCCCTGTATTTATGTATATTCATATGATCACCTGAGTCGCATGTATGATTCATGAGCAGGTTAGCCTTATTATTATTATTATTGTGTTGACCGCGTCGCATGATTTATTTGCGAGCGGGGAAAATAGATGCATATGTGGTTCGGGCCGTTCGACCCTCGGCAGTGCACAATTTATGTTTATGTTGGTTCGGGCCGTCGACCCTCGGCATTGCTTGCGCATGATATTTACTTCGTATTTGCCGTGGTTTATACATGTTTATCGGCCTAAGGAAGTTTTAATGGCCAGTTATGAGGAAGGAGAATTTGTGTGTAAAATGTGAAATAAGTCTGATGTTTCTTATCCCGGAGTACAATTTAAATTGTCAACTTAAATGACGAAGATTTAAAGTGTAAATTTGGAAGGACTTGATATTATTTATTCTCGATTTTAATAAATTGTCTATGACATTCATGCTTAGTCTCTCACTTGAATATACTAAATTGACCTCTAACAAGTGTCTAATTCGACCTCTCGTCACTACCTCTCTAAGGTTAGGCAGGCGACTCACTAAGTACACGTTGTTTTCGTACTCATGCTACACTTGCTGTGAATTTTCATTGCACTGGTACTTTCATAGCGACGTGACTGGTCTGGGGACTTAGGCGAGCTGCATCATCTGGAGGCGATCCGTAGCTGACAGAATCTCCCTCATATTGTATTTATTTCCATTTTAAATTCCTTGTCCAATTTGTTTTTCGGACAAGCTTTGTAATATTTGTGAAATTCTTAGAATTTGTTCATGTACTTGTGTCACCCGGTTCTGGGATGTGTTTTGGATTTAACTGAATAAATGGAATAGTAACCTGTCGTATTTATTTGATAAAATTTTATTCGTGTTTATGACTTTTAAGTGAAAGGTAATAATGTTTGAAAAAAATGTTAAAACAAGAAATTATATCAACTAATTAAAGATTGGCTTGCCTGACGGTGGTGTCCGGCGCCATCACGACCTTAATAGATTTCGGGTTGTGATATCTGACCGGTAATATCCATAGACGACACTCATGTATATGGAAAGTATGATATCTAGCTTTTTCTATTTGTGCCAATGAAAGCCAAGAGACGTGGATGTTGTTTTTGAACCATTTGAAAGAGCACGTTGTCAAATAGCGTTCCGGAATTTGTCTAATATCTGATCGGCATGGTGGTATCTTAAGTTTTGTAGAGAATTTGCCTGCATGGCAAGAACCTTATTCCTACCACTGTTACTGTGTGAGGCACCTTAAGGACAATTTCAAGAAGGAACATCCCAATAAGGATCTGCATTATTTGATGGGGATGAAAGCAACAGAGCACCAAGAGCATAAATTCTGGAGGCATATGGAATCTATCAAGCAGGAAGGCGAGAGAGCATGTCGTTCGTTGATGCGATATGAGCTTGACAAGTGGTCTTTGCATGCGGATGGTAAAAGAAGATGGGGAACTCTAACTACAAATGTGTCAGAGTCTTTCAACGGGTTATTGAAGTCGGCAAGAGGATTACCTGTCACTGCCATTGTGCGGATGTCGTTCAAGCAGATGGCAGAGAGGTTTGTTGAAGGGTTCCAAATGCAACGTCATTTATGGAAAGGGGTGTTGAATTTATTCCACTTCCGATGAATAGATTTGAGAAATACAAGCGGCGGGCACATTGGCATTCATTTTTATAGTATGATCACGACAAAAATATTTTTGAAGTTCCCACCGCTATCCATCAAAACCGGGGGAATAATGTACATACCATAAATAAATTTAGAAGGTTATGCTCTTGTGGGAAATGGTCCATCTACCACATGTCGTACTCATATGCCATCAGGTTCTTTCAACATGTTGGTTTAGGGCCAACTAGTAAAGAATATAATGTTGCTGCATACTTGAACACCTATAGTGGGCAGTTGCAGCCAGTGGGTGCTGAGTATTATTGGCCACCAGAACCATTTAAAATGGTGTGTAACATGAAGTTTTTGCGTCGAATACAGGTTCAAAAGAGGATGCGTATACGGAACAAAAAGGATGCTAGCGATACCGTTTATGCGCGCAAATGTAGTATATGCTCGCAAACAGGACACGGCCGTCGAAAATGTCCTTCGGCTGGTTTTGGTGGCGGTGGTAATCCAGCTCCTAGTGGGAGTTCTTCTAAAGTGGCCAACTATCAAGGATACACGTAGTAACTGGGGTTTGTAATACAGTTGTAATAAGTGTATGTACTTGTTTATGTTGCAAGATGTATCAAATAAAATTATGTTTTCACTGTTGTTAAATCTTATTGATATTTAACATTTTTCAGTTGAGTAAATTAATTAATTTCCCCCTCCCGTTCATGTAATCAAAAATAGTATTGGATTAAAAAATGGAAATTATTTTAGTACACCTTCGAATTTCACGCTAAAATTATTATTAGAAAACTACACTGTCATAGGAGGATGATTTTTGATAAATATGTGAATATATATAGCGCGGTTAAATACTACGTTATGTGTTAGCATAGCGCGGTGAAATACTACGTTATGTGTATTGTCTTGTCGAACCTAAAAGTTGCCCGCCTGCAAAAAAGCTGTTTTGTATCCGAAAGAATCTTTTACACGCGAAGCATAGCGCAGTTAAATACCACGCTATGTGTTAGAAAAGCGCGGTTAAATACTACGTTATGTCTCGTCGAACTGAAAAGCTGCCTGCCTGTGAAAAAGCTATTTTGTATCCGAAAGAATCTTTAACGCGCGAAGCATAGTGTGGTTAAATAATATGTTATGTGTTATCATAGCACGGTTAAATACTATGTTATGTGTGTTGTCTTGAAATAACGGGTGCGTTCTAGTTATTTTCTGCACTTGGGCAATAACCAATAGCAAAACTATCCATAAAAGCAATTTTTTTTCTGCTTTAACAAATGTCTGAACGCCTTTATGTACCAAGGTGCCAGTGCGGCAAAAAATGTATGATGGAGAACTGTTGGGATGATGGTGAAGTTGGGATCCGATACTTGATGTGTGTGAACAAGTTTTATAGGATTCCCGATGAATTTTTGCAATTTTGAGGTATGGGTTGATGAACCCCGTAAGTAGGAATGCTACAAAAAAACTTTGCAGTATATTCATGATTTGAACAATATATACGAACGTGATGAGGTTATGTATAAACGAGAAATTGCAGCGTTGAAGGAGAAACTAAAAGAGGTGGAAGAAGAAAAAATTAGGATGTTGGATCAATTTGAGTGGTTGAAGAAGAGAATAATTGATTAAACAAACCAATGTATGTGTTGAGTGTTGTATTTTATCTTTATGCTTTCTATGTCATGTATTTTCATTATGTGTGGTGAATTTAAATTATGTTAAGTTGTTGTTTTTGTATTTGTGTTGCAGTATTAAAAGAACGAAGAATTGGGGAAATATATACATAATGCGCATATAACTAAAACAATAAAAAATCTTGCTATTATTTTTATAAGATAATATTTACATCAAATACCAACAAAAAGAAAGAATATCAATGTGTCCCACATCATGTGTGCTTCAATGCAGTCGCTGGTCTGAGGCACATCCCATCTCGCCCGGCTATGCTATCAGGATCATCCTCATCACGTCGCCTCTTTATAGCAGGATGCGCTGCAGTATGATCATCAGTAGTGCTGGCAGGATCGATAGAAGGGGCCATCGGTCCAATAGAAACCTACAGAAGAATAAGTCAACTCAGTATAGGAAAATATACATTAAGTCACAACAATTTAAATTTTCTTACCATGATCTCGTCGGCCTCCTGAATATAATAATCCGTCCCATCCATGTCAGCATCGCACAAAGCTACCTCCGTGATGGGCGAGCATGAAGCCTTAATAAGAAAATTAAAAAAGTTATGGAAAATAAATGAGAAAAGAAAAATAAATTTAAATTTAATACTAATAAAAACATACATGCGCCTGTGAAAGCTTCCCAGCACCCGTCGATGATGAGCCATAACTCAGTCGGCGCTCACTATCCACAACTCGGGTCGGCCGATCCTCAGCAGCGGTCGATGGGCCTGGGAAGTAGGCATCCCAATCCTCTCTGGTAATGTCCGTGCCCGTGATCAATAATGGACCTGACGGGGTCACCTGAGAAGTCCCTGGAGTGAGCTGCAGCCCAAGGCTGTATGATGGCATGCTGTTGGGATACTCGTGCGGCTCATGGAGGTCATCCGGTAGATCAACAACAATATCATCAACAGGGGCCTCAACTCTCCCTTGCCGGGGACCACCTCCTCTCCGCCGACCACGACCTCATGGGGCAGCCCTACCTCGTGGGGCACTTTTACATTATGGGGCACGCCTTCCTCATGGGACACCCCTATCTCACTAGTACTGCTCTTGCGCCACATAAGCAGGGTCATGTCCGAAGCGCTAATCCTCTCATACTCGCTGTAGTGTCCGGGCAGCCAGCTCTGTAACTTGCAGGCCATAATCATGGAAAGCGGCTGCTCCCTTGCCGGCATGCTGCTGCATCTGCAGTCCCAGCTGGTAGAATAGATGTAGGCCAATTTCCTGCACAAATAATAAAATATAAACTATGGAACACTATGTTACAGTTATATAAGTAATAATACCAGCAAATATACTTGTGTCATCCCGCGTATGGAACGTACCAGCCTCCAGCTTGATGAATGGGATTCCTGACGAAAAGTTAGGTAACGCGGCGGTACTAGGGCATATACTCATAAATATTATTCGTCCGGCTCTGTGAAGGGGAGGGGGGAGGGGGAAAGAATTAGATCAGCTCGCTAGTCCCAAGTATCGACCTGCTCTCTAGCCATGTCACATATGCGTCGAACACCCTAGAATGATCATCCTTCTTGTAACGACCCGACCAGTCATTTTGAGTTCTAGCGCGTCGTTCAGCGGTTTGAAGTCTTGAAAAGCTCCATTTCAAGTATTATGACTTGTAGGTGTGGTCGGAATTGAAATTCGGGAAGTTTAGAGTTGATTTGGAAAGAAAATTCTCATTTCAGAAGTCTTAAGTTGGAGAAATGGGCTAAGATTGGAATTTTGAGTAAACGCCTCAGAATCGGAGTTTGAAGGTTCTTGTACGTTCGTATGATGATTTCGGACTTGGGCGTATGTACAGATCAGGTTTTGGATAACTCGGGAGCGTTTCAGTGTATATTGTGGAAGTCAGCATATTTGAAGGAATTTCCTAAGTTTGGCTTGAAGCGCATTTCAGTGATATTGATGTCCGTTTTGGATTCTGAGTCTGGAAATATCTTCGTATTGTGATTATGGGGTTGGGAGCGCGATCGGAAGTGAATTCAGATGCCCGTAGGTCAGTTTGAACTCATTTGGCTAAAGATAGAAATTCGAAGGTTTTTGAGAAATCCGACCGGAAGTGGGAATTTTGATATCGGGGTCGAAATGCGATTCCAGAAGTTGGATCAGGTCTGTAATGTCAAATATAACTTGTGTGCAAAATTTTGGTCAATCGAACGTGATTTAATGGTTTTCGGCATAAGATGTAGAAGTCGAAATTTTTAAGTTCATAAAGTTTGGATTTGGGTGCGATTCGTGGTTTCGATGTTGTTTGATGTGATTTTAGGCCTCGAGCAAGTCCGCATTATGTTTTGGAACATGTTCGTATAATTGGATGGGGTCCTGGGGGCCTCGGGTGGATTCCGAGTGGTTAACGGATCAATATTTAAAGCTAGAAGAGGAGCTAAAATTTGATGTCATCTTGTGTGAGCACACCTGCGAGGCTTTGGACGCAGGTGCGGCTATGGCGCCACAGGTGTGACGAAGTGGTGGTCTGTCTGGGAGCGCAGGTGCGCTGATATTTCCGCACCTGTAAAGTCGCAGATGCGGGCTATGGGGCGCAGGTGCGAAGTTGGCTTGAGCTTAAGAAAACCGCAGGTGTGAAGGTTTGGTCACACCTGCAGAATCGCAGGTGCGAGAGTTGGATCGCATGTGAGAAAAATGGCATGGGCAGAATGTTTTAAAACCGAGATTGTTGGTCGTTTCTTTCCATTTTCTTTTGGTTTGGACGATTTTGGGAGGCTTCAAAGAGAAGATTTCTTCATGCAATGATAGGTAAGTAATTCCTTCATGTTTGTAAGTTAAATACAAGATTATTACATGGGATTTTACATGAGGACTTGTAGGAAAATTGGGAATATCTTAAAGAAACATAGAATTTGTATATGGATTTTAACCACGAAATTGATCGTGGAATTTAGAGTAATATGCATATTTGAGTTAATAAGGCTATGGGTAGAATATATCTTCGAGAAATTTTGGATTTCCGGGCACGTGGGAAAGTATATAATTAGAATTTGTTGCGAGTATTCGGATGAATTTTCATTGCTTTTCCCGTTATTTGGTAGTTTTGGGGCGTCTTCCATCCATGGGAGTCGTCGGAAGGGCTTGGAAGCCGATTATGGGACTTCGGAGCGAGGTAAGTCTCCTTTATAACTTTGTGACGGGGAATTCTACCCCTTATGTGAACTAATTTAGTATGTGTTACTATCTGCAGGGGCTACGTACGCACGAGATGACGGGAGTCCATGCGTAGCTACTATAATGCCATGTTCGGGTAGTCTAGGACCCACTAGTATGCCTTACCTGTTGTACATGTGATACTGCTCTAATATCAGACTGTTAATATAGTCGAAATCGTAATTGAATATCTAAAGAAGACTAGAGTTCGTTTTCTTAATCAGCTAGAAAGAGAATTGATTTCCTCCGTGCATAATTGCATACCTGATAAGGTGATATTATTGAATATTATTAAACATGGAAAATGAATTTCGAGAAAGTATTTAAATACTATTTTGTGGTTTTTAAAAGAGAAATCCGACATATTCGGGGTGCACTGTTGATTTTGCATGGCTGCATGTGACTGCTACGCAATTTACATTCTGCGAGCGGAGTGTTATTTCCCCCCACTCTCATGGGAGCGGGCCGTACGCCACAGAGGATTGAAAGATGCACTAATGGTTAGGGCCGTTTGACCCTCGGCAGTGCATAGATATGATTATTTTATTGAAAGATGCACTTATGGTTCGGGCCGTTCGATCCTCGGCAGTTCATAGACATGATTATTTTATTGAAAGGTGCACTTATGGTACGGGCCATTCGATCCTCGGCAGTGCATAAAGATGATTATTATGACGGCTCAGGCCGGATGTTCTTATCCCGTATGCGCATGCTAATTTGTTAAATGTTTTCATGGATATTGAAGTGATAAGATATTTGGGGGGAAAACAAGAAGTAATTGTTTATTTAAGATATTTGGGGAAAAATGAGGAAGTAGTAGTTGTTTATTTACTTCCAGTATTTACTTGGACTTCAGTGCTTTATATATTTGCTGCTTTACTACCTTACATGCCTACCGTGTTTATCATATTCTGTTAAAGTAATTTGTGGGACCTTAGTGAGTGTCTAATTCGACCTCTCGTCACTACCTCTCTGAGGTTAGGTGGGGGACTTACCAAGTACACTTTGCTTTTGTACTCATGCTACACTTGCTATGCATTTTATTGCACAGGTACTTTCATAGTGACATGGTTGGTTTGGAGAATTAGGCGAGTTGCACCATCCGGAGGTGATCCACAGCTGACAGAGTCTTCCTTATACTGTATTTATTTTCATTTTTAAATTCCTTGTCCAACTTGTATTTCATACAAGCGTTGTGATGATTGTATAAATTCTTAGAAATTGCTCATGTACTTGTGCCACTGGGTTCTGGGATGTGTTGGGATTATATTTGATAAAATGGAATATTCAAACCATTGTTTTACTTAACAGATTTTATTTAGTTAATATGTAATAAAATGAAAGGAAATGATTTTATTCATAAATGTTAAAACATGAAATTGTTTCAATTAATTAAAGATTGGCTTGCCTGACGGTGGTGTCCGGCTCCATCACGGCCTTAATAGGTTTTGGATCGTGAAAACATGGTATAAGAGTGTTAGGTTCCCTTAGGTCTCATGAGCCATAAGCAAGTCTAGTAAAGTCTTGCGGATCGGTACGGAGACGTCTATACTTATCTTCGAGAGGCTACAGGGCTGTTAGGAGTACTTCCCTTCTGGATTCCTCATCGTGCGATTAGATTCCTTTTGAGGCTTATGACTATGCTTATTCCTATTCAATCTTACACATCGCGGAGCGCTTGGTATGAATCAGGAGTTTGAGGAATTGATATGGTGCTACGGATATGGTGCGGGGTGTTTCCCCTGAGTATTTGGAAATGGCTGTTGTTGTTGCCCTGCAGAAGAATATTATGTTGTTTCAGATCGGTTGTTGTGTTTCTGAGAACTTTGAGGCTATGCTCAAGTGTTCATGATGGTTACGATTGGTTATCGCGCGCTATCGATATAATGATAGAATGCTTGCCCATAGGTTGGGGGTGATAAATGGCTTGAAGGGAGGTCTTCTCTAAGCGTGCTTTGAAGATTTCAGTATTTAGATTCCGGCGGAAGGAAGGCAATTTATGTATAGATGGCTGGGTTTTGGGATTGATAAAGTAGTAAGAGCTGGTGTTTCAAGTAAGGTGGAGTATTCACCTGTGACGTGTTATCGTCATCCTTGATCGAATGAAATGTGTTAAGTTCGTCAGTACTATGGTTTCTTCGGGTGCATGGGGCCAGAGTATTGTGAAGGAGTAATGAAGAATGCGGTTGGCAAAGAAGGATATTAAATTGAGTCTAGGCGGTGGTTACATTTCTAGGAGGCCATGTATAGGAAACGGAAGTCAAGCAGTCGCAAAGTGGGAAGCGGTAGCATAGCTTGGAATTTAAAGATATTGACGCGCATTTAATGGATATTCATGAGGAGCAGACAGACTAGTAAAGTTGGTGAATGAAGCAGGGCGTAGGATGGGGTATTGATGTCGCAGGGACCATGCATCTCAACATCGTTAGAAGGTGTACGCGGGTGATTTCCACATGTGGGTTATCTCATGTGAATAGGTTAGCGGTGGCATAGTTGGCAAGTTTCTGCGAGGGACTCTAGTGGCTATTCGGTAGGAGGCAGAATGTGTGGATGATGCTAGAGAAGTTGAGTATTTAGGGAGTGCTAGCAAGAGAATTTGGAAGGATTGGACGGATTGGTTGAGCAAGATCATGTTAACAAAGGAGAAAGGATCTCGACAGGGTCTAGAGTGGTGCAAGGAGTAGCTTCGGGCTAAGTGGGGGAGTCCGACCACCTACAGTTTGGTTGCAGGATTGTGTTATCATGGGGTTGCGAATTATCGGCGTGTTGGCAAGTTATTTTCAGCTAAGGGGAAAGGAGTAAAAAGGTAACCGTGCGTGGGATTTGACAAATGTGTGCAAAGGTTGGCCCTGTTGGACTAGGGTTAAAGGAAGCCGTATGGTCAAGAATTGAGTTTTTGCAGCATAATTTCAGAGAAAGGGAAATGGTTGGATTGTTCTATGTTATTTTCAGCAGGCAGGGTAGTATTGCAGGAGTGAGAGAAATAAACTCCGGGTTCTAGAAAGATCACCAGGAGGGTATGAGACGGATTACGGGATTCAGGCAGCATGGTCTCGTAAATCAAGGTCACTCGTGATGAGTGAGGGTTGAGTTCGCTATGAGTTAGAGGAAGTTACTATTATTCCTGAGGCAATTGAAGATTATTAAAAGAAGATAGATTGATTAGCCATGGTTGAAATGGCACATTTACAGTAGTGATCAGTTCCTTCGATGTGATTAAGTTATGCATATGGTTTGTGTCGGTGTATACGAGGCATGTCATCCGTCGAAATAGATCTTTATTTGGAAGCATTCGAGTATTATGGCCTATTAGGTGTAGACGTATCCCGAAAGGGTTATAGTGGTATAGACCTCTACTTAAGGATTTGCATGTTGGGTGATTGTGAGAATTCACTCGAGCGTTGTGATGGTTCTCTTGAATTGAGTTAAGTAAAAGGGTTCTATGTGATGAAGTGCTCACCCTATTGGTGGATCAGAAGTTGTGATGAAATTCTCGCGCTATCTCGTATTGGCACGTGAGGTGCGGTGAACAGTATGTAACTGGGAGTAAGAATCGAGATTGTCGTTCGGTGTTAGCGACGATGTCATGATCTCGGATGAGCAAGAAAAAGTGATTTGAGAGTCCAGAGTTAGCTGGTGTTATCTTTAGTGTCACCTGAGATTGATATTCGGTGAAAGGGGCTTTGTACCCTGACCGTGGGTTCTTGATGTGTTGTGCAGTATTACTGTGTTCGGTCATGCTGATGTGTAGACTTATTACCTGGTGTGGAAGGTCGTGGGAGCTTAACTACCAGGAGATTGTATAAGTGTGACATGTAGTCACTTAATGGATTAAAGATTTTCACTGAGCTTAAAGAAGTTCAATATTGCTTATTTGAGAATTTATGCTTGGAAGGCATTCAGTTCATTTGGTTGTGGATTGTGGGGTGTTTGTTCCGGCTATGATGGTTGTTCTCTCTTATTATGAGAGAAAGTGGGTTAATCTGGACGCAGGTAGAACTATTAGATTAGTTTGGTGCGAGCAAGGTAGACTCGATGTTTGTGGATGTATTTAAATATGATTATGGTCTTCATGTGAGGAGAATATGTTCATTTCAGTATAGCGCTCCTCAAGGAGGGGTGTTGGGATATCAGGTGTTGTTCCGTCTTCGTCAAATTCATGTAATGTTGTGAGTGTGTCGTGTGAGTTGGGAAACGGCTTAATAGATCCCTATCCGTTGAGTCTCCGTGTACTGATGGTGTTATGCGGGTGGGAGAGCTCTTGAGATTCAGAGTATATATATTGCACCTCAGTTGTTCTAAAGTCTTGTAGCATGTGGCTTTATCAGTCTCCCCAGGATGGTATTATGCACTTAGCGTGCTTATGATAGATATTCAGTAATTTGTAATAGTGAGCAATTCAACTCCGTGTATATTTCCTTATGTGAATTTGGGATCGGGTGGCACGCCGACACGAGTATGTTATTGGGATCAGGTGGCACGCCGCCACGGGTATGTTATTTGTATAGGGTCGCACACCGCAATAGTATGATGATGAGTAAGATTCCTATATTTATTGAGGTTTACCTTCTATATTCTGAGAAGAGTTCATAATAAGTTGCGTGAGTAGGGTGATATTTTCCTGAGTCATTTCTTTAGGTATCATGTTCGAGTTATGGCCTGTTGGCGCGTTGTGGTGTCATGTGAGACTATTGGTCATGTTGGGGTGATTTTTTGTCTGAGCAGTTCATACTGGGTGAGACGAGATTATTGGACCAGGGATCAGCGATAAGGTTATGTGAAATACATTGAAGGACAATTGCCAACGGGTGGTTCATAATGAGGTGATGATTCTAGTGAAGATGAGATATTCATTGATTTGTTAACTCTGTAGTTGGTTGTGGATTTCTACCCGTCTCTTCCGTTGTGGTGGTATCGCCAGCATTATAGCAGGATGTATATATATGCCATGAGGTGCCTTGGGAGCATCAGATTCATGGAATTTTGGCTATTGAGGTTCAGGGAGCGTCATTATGGTCAGGTGGTGAATTATGCGGTGCATGGTGCTAACTCAGCAAAGGTATGTAGTCATGTTCTGGTATAGCGTGTGGTAGTTGATACAGTATTTATATATTGGAACTAGGCCTGGCAGAGAAATTTTAGGTGTTGGAACTAGGTTCGGAACCTATTATATGGTAAAGGAAGAAA
Organism: Nicotiana knightiana; assembly: GCA_005239525.1. NCBI lineage: Eukaryota > Viridiplantae > Streptophyta > Magnoliopsida > Solanales > Solanaceae > Nicotiana > Nicotiana knightiana. The sequence continues at coordinate 21,052 of ML403353.1, forward strand.
TATTCAGATTTGATCAAGCTAATGTACTCAAATAGGTTGTGGTAGCACAGGCAGGTGCTCGAGGTGTTAAACAGTGATTTCAGGTAACTCCAGAGCAGTTCTTGGCACGTTCGAGGATGAAAGTTTGTTTAAGTGAGGGAGAATGTAACGACCAGACCGGTTGATTTGAGCTTTAACGCGTCATTCATCGGTTTGAACTCGTGAGCAACTCCATTTCAGGTATTATGACTTGTAGGTGTGGTCGAAATTGAATTTCGGGAAGTTTAGGGGTGATTTGGAAAGAAAATTCTCATTTCAGAAGCCTTAAGTTGGAGAAATGGACTAAGATTGGAATTTTAAGTTAACGACCTCAGAATCATGATTTGAAGGTTCCTGTAGGTTTGTATGATTATTTCGGACTTGGGCATATGTACGGATCGGGTTTTGAATAACCCGGGAGCATTTCGGCGTATATTGTGGAAGTCAGTATTTTTTAAGGAATTTCCTAAGTTTCGCTTGAAGAATATTTCATTGATATTGATGTCTGTTTAGGATTCCAAGTATGGGAATAAATTCGTATGGTGATTCTAGAGTTGGGAGCGCGATCGGAAGTGAATCCGGATGTCCGTAGCTCATTTTGAAGTCATTTGGCTAAAGATAGAAATTCGACTGGAAGTGGGAATTTTGATATCGCGGTCGGAATGCGATTCTGGAAGTTGGAGCAAGACTGTAATGTCAAATATGACTTATGTGCAAAATTTGGGGTCAATCGCTCGTGATTTAATGGGTTTAGGCATCAGATGTAGAAGTTGGAAATTTCTAAGTTCATAAAGTTGGGATCTGGGTGTGATTCGTCGTTTTGATGTTGTTTGATGTGATTTGAGGCCTCGAGCAAGTCCGCATTATGTTTTGGAACAAGTTGGTATAATTGGACGGGGTCCCGGGGGCCTCGAGTGGATTCTGGGTGGTTAACGGATCAATTATTGAAGTTAGAAGAGGAGCTGGAATTTGCTGTCATCTGGTGTGAGCGCATCTGCGAGGCTTTGCACGCAGGTGCGGCTATGGCGCCGTACGTGCAAAGAAGTGTTGGTCTGGCTGGGAGCACAGGTGCAACGATATTTCCGCATCTGCGAAGTCGCAGATGCGGGCTATGGGGCGTAGGTGCAAAGTTGTCTTGAGCTGAGGAAAACCGCAGGTTCGGAGGTCGCACTTGCGGAATCGCATATGCGAGAGTTGGATCGCAGGTGCGAAAAATGGCCAGGGCAGAATGTTTTAAAACCGAGTTTGTTGGTCATTTCCTTCCATTTTCTTTTGGTTTGGACAAATTTGGGAGGCTTCAAAGAGAGGATTCTTCATGCAATGATAGGTAAGTAATTCCTTCATGCTTCTAAGTTAAATACAAGGTTATTAGATGGGATTATACATGAGGATTTGTAGAAATTTGGGAAAATCTTAAAGAAACCTAGAATTTGTATGGATTTTAACCACGAAATTGAACATGGAATTTAGAGTAAATTGTATATTTGAGTTAATAAGGCTATGGTTAGAATATATCTTCGAGAAGTTTCAGATTTCCGGGCACGTGGGCCCGAGGGCATTTTTGTCAATTCACCGAGCGGAGTTGGGAAAGTATATAATTTGAATTTGTTGCGAGTATTAGGATGAATTTTCATTGCCCGTTATTTGGTAGTTTTGGCGGCATTGTGCATCAATGGGAGTCGTCGGAAGGGCTTGGAAGCCGGTTATGGGACTTCGGAGCGAAGTAAGTCTCCTTTTTAAATTTGTGAGGGGGAATTGTCCGTCCTAGGTGAACTAATTTATTATGTGCGGGGGCTACGTATGCACGTGGTGACGGGAGTCCGTGCGTAGCTACTATTATGCCATGTCTGGGTAGTCTAGGACCCACTAGCATGCCTTACCTGTTGTACATGTGATCCTGCTGTAATATTAGACTGTTAATATAATCGAAATCTTAATTGAATATCTAAAGAATACTGGAGTTCATTTCCTTAATCAACTAGAAAGAGAATTGATTTCCTGTGTGGATAACTACATACCTGATAAGGTGATATTATTGAATATTATTAAACTTGGCGAATGAATTTCGAGAAAGGATTTAAATACTATTTTGTGGTTTTTAAAAGAGAAATTTGTCATTTACTTGGGTATTTGTTTTCCCGGCGTATTCGGGGTGGACTGTTGATTCTGCATGACAGCACCTGACTACTTCGAAATTAACATTCTGCGAGGAGTGTTAGTTCTCCCACTCTCATGGGAGCGGCCCGTACGCCTCGACAGATTGAAAGATGCACTTATGGTTCAGGCCGTTCGTCCCTCGGCAGTGCATATAAATGATTATTTTATTGAAGGATGGACTTATGGTTCGGGCCGTTTGACCCTCGACAGTGCATTGACATGATTATTTTATTGAACAGTGCACTTAAGGTACGGGCAGTTCGATCCTCGGCAGTGCACAAAGATGATTAGTATGACGGCTCAGGCCGGTTATTCTTATCCCGTATGCGCATGCTAAGTTGTTAAATGTTCTCATGGATTTTGAACTGATAAGATATTTGGGGGAAAAACAAGAAGTAATTGCTTATTTAGGATATTTGGGGGAAAATGAGGAAGTAGTAACTGTTTATTTACTTCCAGTATTTACTTGGACTTCAGTGCTTTATATATTTGCTGCTTTACTACCTTTACATGCTTAACATGTTCATCATATTCTGTTAAAGTAATTTGTTGGACCTTAGTGAGTGTCTAATTCGACCTTTCGTCACTACCTCTGTAAGGTTAGGCGAGCGACTTACTGAGTACATGTTGCTTTTGTACTCATGCTACACTTGCTGTGAATTTTTATTGCACATGTAATTTCATAGTGACATAGCTGGTTTGGAGACTTAGGCGAGCTGCACCATCCGGAGGCGATCCGCAGCTGATAGAGTCTCCCTCATACTGTATTTATTTTCATTTTTAAATTCCTTGTCCAACTTGTATTTCGGACAAGCTTTATGATGATTGTATAAGTTATTAGAAATTGCTCATGTACTTGTGACACCGGGTTCTGGGATGTGTTGGGATATATTTCCTAAATGGAATATTCAAATCATTGTTTTACTTAACAGATTATATTTAGTTAATATGTAATAAAGTGAAAGGAAATGTTTTTATTTCATAAGTGTTAAAACAAGAAATTGTGTCAATTAATTAATGATTGGCTTGCCTGATGGTGGTGTCCGGCGCCATCACCACCTTAACAGGTTTTGGGTTGTGAAATTGCAGATAATGTGTAGGCTCCCATATGGGCCCTCTCGGTACAATCTGCGGACGGCCAAAGTGGCTAAGTACCCGCTCCGTGGCATGATGCTTCACAATATCGAGGCACATCTGTGGGACAGAAGTGCTCTAAATCAGTCGGTCGGCCGAGAAATAATCAGGCAGGACACCTATCAACTCGTCAATGTATGGCGTCTAGATGAACTATTAGATAACAACAGAAAACGTGAGTATGCCCAACATATTTGTGCTATACCAAGTAATCTTAGGTATACATTTACCTGTGCGCCCTCCAGCATATCTAGCAAATTCCTGCAAATGGGGATATTATGTCGAGCCTCGTAGATATGTACGTATCCCCACTAGAGAACCCAACTCCTAGCTACATATCCCCGCAAAGGCTGTATTTCTTTGATTGTTACGTGGTTCCCTTGTTGCCGTGTACTCATTATTTTCGTTGTATAATTTCTTGGACTTGAGTTGTTGAATTGTTGTTGATTTATTTATATTATTATAAGGTGGGATAGGGCTGCACGTCGCAACAAGAGGAATAAGGGTGATATATATATTGAGGAGGAATAAGGGTGAATTACTATTGTATGGTTTGATCGGGTTGCACGCTACAACATGAGGAGTAATGGTGATATATATATTGAGGAGGAATAAGGGTGAATTACTATTGTATGGTGGGGTCGGGTTGCACTATGCAACACTAGGAATAAGGGTGATATATATATTGAGGAGGAATAAGGGTGCATTACTATTATATGGTGGGATCCGGTTGCACGCCGCAAAAGGAGGAATAAGGGAGACCTATATATTAAGGAGGAATAAGGGTGAATTGCTAATATATGGTAGAATCGAGTTGCACGCCGTAACATGAGGAATAAGGGTGGATTGATATAGAGTAATAAGGGTGAATTATCTTATTGATATTGATATATGGTGGGATCGGGTTGCGCGCCGCAACATATATATATATATATATATATATATATATATATATATATATATATATATATATATATATATATATATATATATATATATATTATTTAATATTATTTTATTATTACGAAGGAATAAGGGAGGATTTTGTGTTGTCTGGTGGGATCGGAATGCGCGCCGCATCAGGTATGTGTTTTATATATTTTTCTCTAACTGTGTATGTTATTCGGTAGTTTTACATTTAACTTAAGGATTGGTTATAGTTGGATATTGATAAGACACTTGAGTTATGTATTTATTTCTGCAAATACTGTATATATACGAAGTTTTACTGCCATCCAATATATGGTACCAAAAATAACAAATGAAATAGTATATTGTACTGCAAAAATAATACTAATCTCTAGCTACCCAGGGTTTGGAGTCACAATTCACGAACTACTAAGAATTTACTACAAGTATTTGGCTGAAATAAAATACATATCTGTTTTGAACTAAAGGAAACAACAACTGAATAATAGGGAAAAGACTCCAGGAATCTGCGGACGTCGCAAGATCTACCTCGTGTCTCCGTGCGAATAGTCTGCTACAACTCGAACTCAGCTCGGTTCTAAACCTGGATCTGCACAGAAAGTGCAGAGTGCAGTATCAATACAACTGACCCCATGTACTGGTAAGTGCGGAGCCTAACCTCGGCGAAGTAGTGACGAGGCTAGGACATGACACAACATAAGACCTGGATATATATAGTCATGCTATTGGAAATAACAGCAAATAAAGAATTAAAACATAACGCAGTGGGGAGGGAACATACAGTAGGGGATTTCAATATAAGGGGTGAGAATAACGAAAAGACAGAAATAAACTGTAATTAGTAAACAATTTAAGCAATTAAAACAGAAAGGAAAGCTACACGGCATCACCCTTCGTGCTTCTACTCTCAACCTCACAAAATAATAAATAAGAATGCACGACATCATCCTTCGTGCTTTTACTGTCAACCTCACAATATAAATAATCTCTCACGGCATCACCCTTTGTGCTTTACACTCTGCTCACAACAGAATTAAACCATGCACGACATCACCCTTTGTGCTTTACACTCTTCCTCACAATATAAATAAATCAAGCATGACATCATCCTTCGTGCTTTACACTCTTCCTCATAATATAAGTAAATCATGCATGGCATCACCCTTCGTGCTTTACACTCTTCCTCACAACAAAAATAAATCAGGCATGGCATTACTCGTTGTGCTTTACACTCTTCCTCACAATATAAATAAATCATACACGACATGACCCTTCGTACCTTACACTCTTCCTCACAATTCACATAAATAATTAACAATGGACAGAGAGAAGTTTCACAAAGAAATAAATATTTCATCAATGATTAATTTCACAATTTAACATCTCAACTTAGATATATCCAGATACAATTCTCCCAACATTTCAATAGCAACAATAAGCATGAAAAACCAGATTTAAGACTACGAAATTAAAAGAATGGCATTTCACTCGTATGCTATGACTTAACTACAATGCATAGGTTCTAGTCATTTAACCTATACATCATATTAAAAAACAAAACACGTAGAAAATAGACCACAATACCTAATCCCTAAAGCTAAGGTTAGCCACAACACTTACCTCGACTTTGCAAGCCACTCACTGCTCAAGTACAACTTTTCCTTTAGGATTCACCTCCAACCCACTCGTATCAAATCATAATTTGTTCAATATCATTAATTATTGTTAAAGGAATTAACTTTAAATCATAATCATGGTTTTCCTATGTTTTCCCAAAAAAAAGATAAAAATCGACCCCCGGCCCGCTTTGTCAAAACTCGAGGTTCAGACCAAAATACGTTTACTTGTTCACCCCCGAGCCCAAATATGTAATTATCTTAAAAATCCAACCTCAATTCAAGGTCTAAATACCAATTATACAAAATTCTTTGATTCTACCCAAACCCCCAATTTCTACCATGAAAATATTTTTAGTTGTAAATTGATGAAAAACAATGGGTAATTGGAAGAAAGTAGTTACAAATCATTTACCAACACTTTGGGGAAGAACTTGTCTCTTGAAAAGCGACTATAATCCTTCTTGGTTTTGAAAATATTAAAGAATGGCAAAATTCCCGTTTTTAGGTTCTGTTTTAATCGATGTGCAGGTCTTCTTCGCGTCCGCGATGCTTTCACCCTATTGGCTTTCACGGTCGCAAGACATTCCACACGTTTGTGAGAGGAATTTTCACCCAAGCCATCGTGTCAGCGACCCAGTGGAGACGTTCGCGTAGAAGACGAGACTACCCTTCCCCATGTGCACAACTCATCGCGTTCGCGGAAGGCTGGTCGCGTTTGCGAAGGGTACAACCCCCTAGTGCTTCGCGTTCGCGACCGGTACTTTGCATTCGCAAAGAAAGGTTTATCCCTCAGTCTGGTTACACTTCGCGATCGCGTGAGAGGCTTCGTGATCACGAAGAACAAAATTTATGCGCACCAGCAACAACAAAACAACAGATTTCTCTAAATTCAAAACATCCCGAAGCCTACCAGAAACTCACTCAAGCCCTCGGGGCTCCGAACAAAATATGCACACAAGTCTAAAAACATCCTACGGACTTACTCGTGCGATAAAATCGCTAAAATAACAACTAAAAAACACATTTACCCTCAAAACACATGAATTTCTCAAGAACACTTCAAAATTACTATCTTCTCAACCGGACGTCCGAATCATGTAAAATAAACTTCGATTTCCACCAAATTTCACAGACATGACAAATATGTTATAATAGACTTGTACTTGGCTCCAGAAACAAAATATGGGATCGATACTAATGAGTTCAAACATTAACTAATTTCCTTAATTCCTTTAAATTCCAGTATAAAAATTTTCAACAAAAATTCATTTCTTGAGCTAGGGATCTCGGAATTCGATTCCGGGCGTACGACCAAGTCCCATGTTTTACTATGGACCTCCCTGGCCCGTCGCAACACGGGTCTGGGTCAGGGTCCGTTTACTCAATAAAGTTACCAAAGTCAATTAAAAATAAAAATTTTAACTCACAAAAATTATTAGTTCATATATTTTCCCATAAAGGTTTTCCGGATTCACGCCCGAACTATGCACGCAAATTGAGGTAAATAAAAACAATACTTTATGGGTAACGAGCTCGAAATAGAGTCTTAAATCATAAAATGACCCTTTAGGTCATAACAATCCCCACCTCTAAAACAGACGTTCGTCCTTGAATGGACATAGAAAAGTACCTGAACTGGCGAACAAGTCTAGATATCTACCCCGCATGTCCAACTCGGACTCCCAAGTAGTTGCCTAAACATGCTGACCTCTCCACTTCACCCAAACTGAAGAGTAACTCTTTGACCTCAACTGATGAACGTGCCTATCTAGAATGGTTGTTGGCTCATCTTCATAGGTCAAATTCTTGTCCAATTGGACAGACCTGAAATCTAACACGTGGGACGGGTCACCATGATATTTCCGGAGCGTAGACACATGGAATACCCGATGAACCGAGGATAACCTTAGAGGCAATACAAGACTATAGGCTACTTCCCCCACTCTGTCGAGAATCTCAAATGGCCCGATATACCTAAGGATCAACTTTCCCTTCTTCCCAAATCTCATAACACCCTTCATGGGAGATACCCAAAGTAATACCCTCTCTCGAACCATGAATGAAACATCACGAACTCTACAGTCGACATAACTCTTTTTCCTGGACTGAGCTGTACGAAGGCGATCCTGTATAATCTTGACCTTTTTCAAGGCCTCCTGAACTAAGTCTGTACCCAACAACTGAGCCTCTCACGGGTCGAACCATCCAATTGGCGATCTGCACCGTCTACCATATGATTCCTCATAAGGAGCCATCTGAATGCTCTACTGGTAGCTGTTGTTGTAGGCAAAGTCCGCTAACAGCAAGAACTGATCCCACGATCCTTCAAAATCTATAACACAAGTGCGGAGCATATCCTCCAAGATCTGAAAAGTACGCTCGGACTGCCTGTCCGTCTAAGGATGTAATGTTGTGCTCAACTAACTCGCGTACCCAACCCACGGTGTACTGCCCTCTGAAAGTGAGAGGTAATCCGTCTAAGGATGGAATATTGTGCTCAACTAAACTCGCGTACCCAACTCACGCTGTACTGCCCTCCAAAAGTGCTAGGTAAACTACGTACCACGATCAGAAATGATAGACACGGGTACACCGTGAAGGCGAATGATCTCTCGAATATAAATCTCTGCCAACCGCTCCGAAGAGTAAGTACTTGCCACAGGAATGAAGTGCGCTGACTTAGTCAACTTATCCACAATAACCCACACGACATCGAACTTCCTCTGAGTCCGTAGGAGTCCAACAACAAAGTCCATAGTGATATACTCCCACTTCCCCCCAGGAGTCTCCATTTTCCTAAAGCAAACTACCGGGTTTCTGATGCTCATAATTCACCTGATGTTAATTCAAGCATCGAGCCACGTAAGAAATAATATCCTTTTTCATTCTTCGCCACCAATAATGTTGCTTCTGGTCTTGGTACATCTTGGCAGGACTGGTGAATAGAATATTTATAACTATGAGCCTCTTCAAGGATCAACTCGCGAAGCGCATCAACATTAGGAACACACACTTGACCTTGCATCCTTAAAACACTGTTATCTCCAATTATAACATGTTTGGCACCATCGTGCCGAACTGTGTTCCTAAGGACCATCAAGTGAGTGTCATCATACTGCTGATCTCTGATACACTCAATTAAGGAAGACCGAGCGACTATACAAGCTAGAATACCGCTAGGCTCTGAAATATCCAACCTCACAAACAGGTTGGCCAAAGTCTGAATATCTGAAGCTAGCGGTCTCTCACCAACTAGAATTAATGTCAGGCTGCCCATACTCACTGCCTTCCTACTCAATGCATTGGCCGCCATATTGGCCTTTCGCTGATGATACAATATAGTGACATCATAGTCTTTCAACAGTTATAACCATATCTTCTTCCTCAAATTGAGATCCTTTTTCTTAAACAAATACTGAAGGCTGCGATGATCCGGGAAAACCTCACACGGCACACCATAAAGATAGTGCCTCCAAATCATCAATGCGTGAACAATGGCTGCCAACTCCAAGTCATGGACAGGGTAATTCTTCTCACGATTTTTCAACTGTCGAGACACATATGCAATCACCCTGTCTTCTTGCATCAACACCGCTCCGAGTCCCACGCGGAAGGCATCACAATATACTGTGAAAGATCCTGAACTTGAGGTTAATACCAACACATGTGCTGAAGACAAGGCTATCTTGAGCTTCTGGAAACTCGCCTCACACTCATCCGACAATTTGAATGGGGCACCTTTATGAGTCAATTTAGTCATTGGGCTGCTATAGATGAGAACCCCTCCACAAAATGACGGTAGTAACCTGCCAAACCCAAGAAGCTCCTGATTTCTGTGGCTGAAGTGGGTCTAGGCCAGTTCTTGATTGCCTCTACCTTCTTATGATCTACCTAAATACACTCTGATTATACGATGTGACCCAAGAAAGCTACTGAATCCAACCAAAACTCGCACTTCAAAAATTTAGCATACAACTGGCTATCCCTCATAGTCTGAAGCGCTATCCGGAGGTGCTGCTCATGCTCCTCCCGCCTGCGGGAGTATATTAGAATGTCATCAATAAACACAATTACGAAGGAACCCAGGTAAGGCTTGAACACCCGATTCATCAAGTCCATAAATGTTTTTAGGGCATTAGTCAAGCCAAAATACATTACTAGAAATTCATATTTCCCATACCTTGTCCAAAAAGTTGTCTTAGGGACATTGGATTCCCTAATCTTCTATTAAAGGTAGCCCGATCTCAAATCAACTTGAAAAGCACCCTAGCACCCTGAAGCTGATCAAACAAAACATCAATTCTCGACAATGGATACTTATTCTTGATAGTGACTTTCTTCAACTGCCATAATCTATACAGATCCTCATCGATCCAACCTTCTTCTTCAAGAACAAAAATTTCACCCCAGGGCGAGACACTAGGTCTAATGAAGCCCTTATCAAGCAAATCTTGCAGTTGTCTCTTAAATCTTTCAACTCTGGTGGGCCCATCCAATATAGAGGAATAGAAATGGGCTGAGTGTCCGGAGCCACATCAATGCAAAAACCAATATCCCTTTCGGGTGGCATCCCCGGTAGGTCTCCAGGAAACACCTTGGGAAACTTGCGAATGATAAGCATCGAGTCAATAGAAGAAACCTCAGCACTAGAATAATGAACATGAGCCAAATTGGCCAAACACCCCTTCTCGACCATACACCAAGCCTTCATATAAGAAATAACCCTGCTGGAGGAATGACCAGGAGTCCCTCTCCACTCTAATCGAGGTAACCTTGGCAAAGTTAATGTCATTGTCTTGGTTTGACAGTCCAAGATAGATTAGTAAGGTGACAACCAATCCATGCCCAATATGACATCGAAATCAACCATATCAAGAAGAAAAGGGTCTACCCTGGTCTCAAGACTCCCAGTAACCACCACACACGAGCGATATACGCGATCTACAACAATATCATCCCCCACGGACATGGACACATATACAGAGACGCTCAAGGAATCACGGGGCACAACTAAATATGAAGCAAAGTAAGACAACACATAAGAGTAAGTAGACCCTAGATTAAACAGAACTGAAGAATCTCTATTGCAAACTAAAACGGTACCTGTGATAACAATATCGGAGGACTTCGCCTCAGGTCTGGCCGAAAATACATACAATCGGGGCTTGGCCCACCACCCTGAACCATGTCTCTGGGATGACCTATGATAGGCATACCTCCACCTCTGGCGGGTTGGCCTCAACCTCGAACAATCTGACCCCTACCTCTGGCTACCTGACCCTTACCCCTTGATGGCTGGGCAGGTGGTGCGACAACTGGTGCCAGAACTATAGCATAAGAACCTTGATACTGAGAACTACCCGATGCGCAAGGAAAATATCTAGCAATGTGCCTCGGTTCACCACAAGTATAACAAGACTTGGCTGCTGAGACTGCTGGCCTGCAAACTGACCCTGTCGACCTGTACAACTACCCTTAAAAATATGAAGAGAAGGTGCACTGATAGGAGCTGGCTGATCAGAATAAGGCATGTAAGGTCCGAGACCACCTGCGCACCATGGGATGTCTGAATTGCTTAATAGAATGGCCTGGAAGAATTGCCTCTATTGAAGTAAACCCGCCTCCAGATGAGGCACCGCTGAATCCACCGGAATGGCGAGGTCTTTTGTCGGACCCCTGACCTCGTAATCCAAGAACTACCTCAACTCCCTAGGCCACATTAGCCACATCCTTGAAAAATATCTTGCTCCCCATATCCTTAGCCATCTGCAATCTAATAGGCTGAGCAAGACCCTCAATAAATATCCTAACCCTCTCCCTCTCTGTGGGTAGCAAAAGATTAGCATGATGGGCCAAATCCACGAAATGGGTCTCATACTGTGTAACAGTCATGCTACCCTGCTGGAGACGCTCAAACTGATGGTGACTCTCCTATCTAGTAGTAATAGGTAGAAACTTCTCCAAGAAAAGGTGTGAAAACTGATCCCAAGTAAGAGCAGGTGACCCAGCTGGTCTAGTCAATGGATAATACCTCCACCATTTCTTAGCAGAACCAGTCACTTGGAAAGCAGCAAAGTTGACCCCATTGGTTTGCAAGTTACTTATGTTCTGAAGAACCTCATGACAACTATCAAGGTGTTCCTGAGGGTCCTCTGAAGTAGCACCACTTAAATGAACAGGGAAAGCTTGACCAACCCATCCAATCTCCATAAAACATCGGAGGACATAGCTGTCTCATCAACGAGCGGTGCTGCAGCAAGTGGTTGAACTACCCCAACTGGATGGGTTGCTGGGGTCTGAAGCTGAGGAGTAGTCTACTCCGGAGTGTGGGTAGCAGGAGTCTGGACTCCTTCTCTTGCCTGAGATACGGCTGCTGCCCCATGGAGTGCACCAGTGTGGGCTAAACTGTCCATAAGGCCCACTAGTCCGACCAAGGCATCCTGATGCACCGGGGCAATAAACCCTTATGGGACCTGAGCTGGTCCCGCTGGAATAGTCTGAGCTGGAGCCTCTCGATGGAGCTGCTTCCTGAGCACTGGACTGAGTCGTGCCCCTGCCTCGGCCTCTACCCCTTGTAGGAATTGTTTCTGCTGGAAGGTCTGACTGTTGGTCAGCGGAAGATAAGGTACCTGTTCTCGCCGTCTGCGAGAGAATAAGAATAGAAGAGTTTAATCTGTATTGGGATAACAAGAATGTCACTACATAGTTGAATAAAATTGACCTTGTTCCTAACCTTATAGCCTCTGGGGATAGTTACAGATGTCTCTATACCGATCCCTCAGACTCTATTAAGCTAGTCCGTGAATTGTGAGACCTAGGCAACCTAGTGCTCTGATACCAACTTGTCACGACCCGATTTATCACCATCGGGAGATCTACCTCGTGTCTCCATGTGAATAGTCTGCTACAACTCAAACTCAGCTCAGATCTAAAGCTGGATCTAAACAGAAAGTGCAGAGTGCAGTATCAATACATCCGACCTCATGTACTGGTAAGTGTCAAGCCTAACCTTGGTGAAGTAGTGACAAGGCTAGGACGGGACACCACATTCAAACTGGACATATATAATCATGCTATTGGAAATAACAACAAATAAAGAATTAAAATATAATACAATAGGGAGGGGACATACAGTAGGGGATTTCAATATAAGGAGTGAGAATAACGAAAAGACAGAAATAAACGGTAATTAGTAAAAAAATTAAGATATTAAAAAAGAAAGGAAAACTGCACGCAACCTCACAATATAAATAATCATGCACGGCATCACACTACCTTCTTTACAGTCTTCCTCACAATAGAATTAAATCATGCATGGCATCAACCTTCGTGATTTACACTCTTCCTCACAATATAAATAAATCATGCACGGCATCACCCTTCATCATTTACACTCTTCCTCACAATAAAAATAAACCAGGCAAGGCATTACCCTTCGTGCTTTACACTCTTCCTCACAATATAAATAAATCATGCACCGCATCACCCTTTGTGCTTTACACTCTTCCTCACAATTCACATAAATAAATAACAACGGATAGAGAGAAGTTTCACAAAGAAATCAATACTTCATCAATGATTACTTTCACAATTTAACATCTCAACCACGGTAGAACCGGATACAATTCTCCCAACATTTCAATAGCAACAGTAAGCATAGAAAACGAGATTTAAGACTACGAAATTGCAATAATGGTATTTCACTCTCATGCTATGACTCGACTACATCGCATAGGTGCTCGTCACATCACCTACACATTATATTCAACAACAAAAAACGTAGAAGATAGGCGACAATACCTAATCCTTCAAGCTAAGGATAGCCACAACACTTACCTCAATTTCGCAGGCCACTCACTACTCAAATACAACTTTTCCTTTAGAATTCACCTCCAACCCACTTGTATCTAATCATAATTAGTTCAATATCATTAATTATTGCTAGAGGAATTAACTTTAATGCATAATCATTGTTTTGCTAAGTTTTCCCAAAAAAAAGTTAAAAACCAATCCTGGGCCCGCTTGGTCCAAACTCGAGGTTCGGACCAAAATCCGTTTACCTGTTCACTCCGAGACCCAATATGTAATTAGTTTTGAAATACGAACTCAATTCGAGGTCTAAATTCCATTATACAAAATTCCTTAATTCTACCCAAACCCCCAATTTCTACCATGAAAACCCTAGATTTTTAGTTGTAAATTGATGAAATATAATGGGTAATTGGAAGAAAGTAGTTAAGAATTGTTTACCAACACTTTGGGGAAGAACTTGTCTCTTGAGAATCGCCTCTAAGCCTTCTTGGTTTTGAAAATATGAAAGAATGGCCAAATTCCCGTTTTTAGGTTCTATTTTAATCGCACGTCATGTCTTCTTCACGTTCGCGAAGGACCTATTGCGTTCGCGATGCTTTGGCCCTATTGGCCTTCGCGTTCGTGAGTCATTCCATGCGTTCACGAAAGGAATTTACCCCCAATCCATCGCATTCGTGACCCAGTGGCCGCGTTCGCGTAGAAGACGAGTGTCCCCTCCCCCATGTCCCAAAACTCATCGCGTTCGCGCAAGGATGGTCGCGTTCGCAAAGGGTAACACCCCCTAGTGCTTCGTGTTCGCGACCAGTACTTCGCGTTCGCAAAGAAGGATTTCTCCCTCATCCTTGTTATACTTCGCGATCGCGAAGCACAAAATTTCTGCGCACCAGCAATAACAAAACAACATATTTCTCTAAGTTCAAAACATCCCGAAGCCTACTCCCAACTCACTTGAGCCCTCAAGGATCCAAACCAATCATGAAAACAAGTCTAAAAACAACCTACATACTTGCTCGTGCGATCAAATTGCTAAAATAACACCTAAAACTACGGATTTAGCCTCAAAACCCATGAATTTGTCAAGAACACTTCAAAATTACTATCTTCTCAACCAGACGTTCGAATCACGTCAAATAAATTCCGATTTCCACAAAATTTCACAGACATGGCATGTATTTATAATAGACATGTACGTGGCTCCGGAAGCAAAATACGGGTCCGATACCAATGAGTTCAAACATTAATCAATTTCTTTAATTCCTTTAAATATCAGTTTAACAATATTCATCAAAAACTTATTTCTCGATCTAGGGACTTCGGAATTCGATTCCTGACATACGCCCAAGTCCCATATTGTACTATGGACCTCCAGGGACCGTCGGAACATGGGTCCGGGTCCGTTTACTTAAAAAGTTGACCAAAGTCAACTAAAAATTAAATTTTTAATCTCAAAAATTATTATTTCATATATTTTCACATAAAAGCTTTCCGGATTCACGTCTGGAATGTGCACCCAAATGGAGGTGAATAAAAATAATACTTTGAAGGCTAACGAGCTCAAAATAGAGTCTTAAATCATAAGATGACCCTTTGGGTCATCACAACAAATTATCGATTTTCAAAGTGAATTTACTATGTGGAGATATTACCTCCTTCCCTGCTAAGTCGTTGGTAAGATAATATTTAAAAAATGAAAGAACTAATATCATGTTAACTCTTGTGACTTTAAGTTAGCACCCGTTGATTATTTCGATACTTACAATTTCTACTAGCTGTCATATTTTACTTCAACTGTTTTCTCAACTTAATCTTCTCAACCTGTATTAGGTTTTATTTTACTTACAAAGGAATTGTTATTCAATGTTGAATTTTAAAGTAGTAAACTCTATATTATATGCAATAGTTATTCAATGTTGAATTTTATTTGAAAAATTTTATTTTCCTCACTAAATTGATTTCCAAAACCAAACCTCATCTTTCTCACCGATTCCCTATTTGGTATAAAAACTATAGATTTACTTCATGATATATATATATATATATATATACACACACACATATANGGTTTTATTTTACTTACAAAGGAATTGTTATTCAATGTTGAATTTTAAAGTAGTAAACTCTATATTATATGCAATAGTTATTCAATGTTGAATTTTATTTGAAAAATTTTATTTTCCTCACTAAATTGATTTCCAAAACCAAACCTCATCTTTCTCACCGATTCCCTATTTGGTATAAAAACTATAGATTTACTTCATGATATATATATATATATATATATATACACACACATATATAGATGAAATCTGTTGAACATCTTAAGTAGTAATTGTCACGGATATTATGTGCTGAATGTCACGTGGATGTCGATGTACGAAGTGAGATGGAAAATTATGGGCACAAGCTGCCATGTGTGTTGAAGAGTTGTTTTAATTGTTGGAATCGTGTACTAGAAACACTTGTTTGGTTGATTTGATGTTTTTTTCCCTACTTGAGCACATTTACACTTAGCCGGGTCCCAAATATGTTGTTGTTTGATTTACTTGGTAGATTCTTGTTGCCATCCGTGTTTCCTTTTCCTTTTATCATTACTATTGTTTGCAACTTGAAATCCTTCTGCTATCAGTATTACATTGATCGTCTGTTATTGTTAGACTTGAGACATATCCTGCAGGTTATATATATATATTTAGTAGTGTCTCGACCTAGCGTCATCACTACTCTACTGAGGTTAGGCTTGATACTTACTGAGTAACACTGTGGTGTACTCATACTGCACTTCTGCACATCTTACTGAGGTTAGGCTTGATACGTACGCTCGGTGTGGATGGAGACTTCAAGGTGTACTTATTGGACGTTCGCAGGCTCTGAAGTCACTTTCTGTTTGATTCATTTCCATTGTTTCATTTATTTCTGGAACAATGACGTATTTATTATGTATAGCTACTCCTACAAAGGCTTATGACTTGTACTACCGGTTTTGGAAATTTTAAGTTTATAGAGAATTCAATTTCTAAAGTTGTTAGACTCTATTTAATTATTGTTATTCAGTATATGTTAGGATTACGTAGTCCCGAAGACTAGGTGCCATCACCATATCCAACGGAGGGGAATTCGAGTCGTGACGTTAAGAGATTCAGTTACACCCTTTTCCTTTTTCTTTTCTCTCTTCTCACCTCTCCATATTCTTCTACCGCCTTCTCTTCATCTAATTTGCTGACAATTTATGCCACATATTTTAATTGATGCCATTGAGTTGTACATCGTGAAGTATCCTCTATATCAGGAACAAAATTTAATGATCCAAATAAAATCGTGATGAAAGAAAACATATTCTAAATTATGGATAGTTTTCTCCAGGAACATAAACTTTATTCACGTACTGAGATTTGATAATGAAACTTATTTAGAACTTTCATACGACATTGATACAAAACTAATGCAACTACAACATTGTTTACCTTAAAAATGGTAATTACAATTAGATTTGATTTGTGGTTCTAAAAATATGTGATCTATTTTAATACTAGTTGTTTAGGCAATAGATGCTAACTGAGAGTTAAAAAAAATGACACTAGAGCAAAGGATAATGGAATTGTGCAAACCGAGAAGTTAAGAGACGGGGTCTCGAGCTTGGTCGAAATAGGGCCTCGAGGTCGAGCTCGAGGGTTTGATAGAAGGTGGTCGAAGAAGGTATACATTATTGAAGGCCTCAAAAATTGAATTTTTATGATCAATAATGAACAATAAATGAAGAACAATTAATGAACACAATAAATGAAAAGAAATAAATCAATAGAACAATTGTAGATAATGTTTGAATTAGAGAGTAGAGAATGTTCTTGTTCTTGTATTGAATATCATTTATCTTACAAAATGACAAGGGTCCCCTTTATATAAGAGGGGGAATCCCAACTTAGTACATGTGTAATTATTATAAAGATAAACGACTGGTACAACCATTTAATGTCACAATACGGACTTGTACTGTTTTTGCGAGCTTGGTCAGCTTTAACCACGTGCCTTTTTGGAATTTCCCGCCTTCTCATGACAGTCTCCGATTTATGCCGCTCCGAGGTCGAGCATGGAGGATTCTCGATATGCTTCTTGATGTTAAACCTCAAACTATGCCTCGAGCCCTCTAGAGACAGGCTTGGAAATTCCATAATGATCATAAAATCGAACCCTCCGA
The DNA here is from genome assembly GCA_005239525.1 of Nicotiana knightiana. Lineage (NCBI taxonomy): Eukaryota > Viridiplantae > Streptophyta > Magnoliopsida > Solanales > Solanaceae > Nicotiana > Nicotiana knightiana. Next base: position 38,914 of record ML403353.1, read on the forward strand.
TTTTAGCCGCATATAGATAGTCCCCGCGTTTCTTAGAATGAAATGATAAGAAACGATCTTGAACCCTTGCCTCTTCGATAATCCAATTATGACGTCAGCCTCTTTAGAACATTAAATGACGTGATGTAAAGGCTACATTGAGGTCGCTGTGAGCACGATTCTCAAGAAGCCCAAGAATTATTATTGGTTCGTCCTTTCCACTTCAAACACGCCCAAAGGGCTTCTATAAATACTTCAATCGTTTGCCATTCACAATATTACAACATCTTCCAGTCTTTAAAATTTTAATAAATGTCTCCTACTTTCATCCTCTTTCTGCGCTTGCTTCTTCATCTTCTTTCTTTAAAACTCAGTTGCAATTATGGAAAAAACCTCCAAAACGGTACCTCAAAAAGAGGGAGCCACTTCTTCATCAGGCCCATCTAAGGGAAAATCAAAAAATCCTCCTAGCATCGAGCAGTGCATCCATGGTCCCTTTGACACCGTCTCCGGTTTCACCATCGAGAAACCTCACGCTGATGCGAGCCCATGTCTCGGTATATAACAGTTGAAGAAACCGTAGTCACACAAGGCTGGATTTCTCAGCATATATAGATACCCTTTCACTTTAGGCCCTGTAGATTCTTCTTCTCCACCGATTGATCTGGTGATTCTCGACTTTTGTCGTCAATACCGAGCGACACTCGGCAAGATTTATCCTTCTTTTTGGAGGATTGTATATATGATTCGATACATTTCCAACATGGTCTAGGGGATGACTTTTGTCACACCTCCTTTTTTTTTATACGCCCCCAAGGGGGTATGGGAGTTTTTCCAATTAAAGTGACCTTATTCGAAATGGGGTTATTTTATTTATTAGAGTCGCCACTTGGAATAGTTTATTTGGTGTTCCAAGTCACCGGTTTATCTTAAAACCCAAATCGAGGAAATTTGACTCTGTTTAAATTGTCTGCGAACCAGAAATCCGAGTAAGGAATTCTGTTAACCCGGGAGAAGGTGTTAGGCACTCCCGAATTCCGTGATTCTAGCACGGTCGCTTAATGATTAAACTTGGCTTAAATTGTTTAATTGCTCATTTTAGAACCTATGTACATTTTACCTTTTACCGCTTTTAATTATTCGATTGTTC
>MDKJ01198480.1:0-35304 GCA_005239525.1 Nicotiana knightiana
GCATAACTAAAGAAAAAATTATTTTGACTTATTTTGAAATTCTCTTCTTCTTTTTTTTTTTTCGAAAAAATTTTGACAGAATTCTGAGGTATTTTTCAAATATTGGTTTTTTTTTAACACTGGAATATCTCTATATTTACTCGCTCTTGGTTTTTCTATTGTTTTTCTTTCTTTCTTTAGCCGGTCAACATACAAACCGAGACAAATAATGCACATATAGCAATGCACTATATGTAGGATGCATCAGGATGGTCTTTTTGTTTCGGGTACACCTGTCCTAGACGGACCCAACCCCTGTGTTGAGTCCCCTAAGTCAAAATGCACATGATGCAGATAATCGTTCCTACTAGGGATCCGGCATGAGGTTTTGTCATTCTAGGGTTAAACCTGAGGTTTTGTTCTAGACCTTGGCTACCCGAGCGGACAACCCGAGTCGGGGTGGGAGCGACGTACCGGTAGCACGAAAGGCTATCCGGCCTAGTGGCTAGTCCATCCCCGTATTTCTTACTTGGTATGACCTTATGTTTATATATATATTTTCTTCTATTTAAACATAGGAAAAAATCTTATATTCTAAGAATGTGAATATTTTTGTTGTTTTTAATTTTCTTAAATAGAACCTATTAAGAGTAAGATAAAAAATTTAAAATGTTAAGATTAATATTTACATCGAAAATAGTATAGAATTTGGGTGTGGTCAAAAAATAGTTGTTCACATGTACGCGAGGTGACGAGTGCGTACTCGGATTTATCTATAGGAGGTTGGCCTTATAGAATTCTTAGGTCCTTATATTCCCTATATAGGAAGTTGTAATTGTTATATCTTAGTTCCTGGTTGCTAGTTTCATTTCTTCCTGCTTAAATTAGACCTTCTTGCTTTTAGTTTCCCTTTTGTTGTTTATTTGATCTTAATTGACTTAACTGAATGTTTTACCTCTTCTACCATCATGTTATAATTTCTCCAAAAACTGCCTATTTGACTAAAATTAGTATTATCTAGCCTTACAAATGTTTAGCGGTAATTGGAATATCTACACATTGGTGTCAAGCATGCCCGTGAGTCGTATATTGTGACTTATATGATTGTCCCTTAAGTGCTACTTAGGTTTAGTTTGATAATCATCCATGTTGATGGTATTTCTTTGATGTTGCCTATTACTGAGCATTGGTTCAAGCTGGGTTTTATTCCGTGAAGCTAATTGTTTAAGCGAGATTGGTTATAGCTGTTTCTCTTGCCGGGATGATCGATTTCTTATTGTTGACTTGAATATTGTGAATCATTGCTATATTTTTTTGTTTTCCCCTCGTTACATTGTGTCACTTGTGCTTGGCATTCCTTTCAGTGGCTATTTGTATGAGTGAGTTTTACCGATCTTGTGATTAAATTCTTGTATTTATTTTCTCGTCGCACTTTGCATTTCTTTCTTTTGTTGCTTTTGCGCTTGTCGTGGAAATGTGCGTTGTTCCTGTCGTATTCTGGTTATTTTCTCCATTGACTGCATTACATATTTAAAGTGGGACTACATACGTATTCCGGGAGCTTTCCCCCTGTACTGCATATTTAAATTGGGACTACAGACGTATTCCGGGAGCTTTCCCCTTGTACTGCATATTTAAATTGGGACTACGAACGTATTCCGGGAGCTTTCCCCCCATACTGCATATTTAAATTGGGACTACGGACGTATTCCGGGAGCTGTCCCCCTGTACTGCATATTTACTTTGGGACTACGGACGTATTTCGGGAGATCCCCCAGCACTGCATATTTATTTTTGGGACTACGGACGTATTCTGGGAGATCCCTCTGTACTGCATGACTAATTCTGGACTACGGGACGGAATCCTGGTTGTTTTATATTGAAGAAAACTACGTTTGAAAGACAATTATTGAAAAGTAAAGTTTAAAGGCATTTACCTTGAAGGAAACTATGTTTGCAAGGCTATTATTTCAAAAGGTATGTTTGTAAAGTATTTATTTTGAAGAAAACTATGTTTGAAAAACATTTATTGGAAAGGTACATTTGAAAAGCTTTTATTGAAAGGAATTCCGTTTGAGGATTTCATACTGTAAAGTATATTTATATATATTTGGAGGAAGTATATTCCAAAGGAAATTTTCCAACTGAAATGATTATAATTTTTAAAAGCTTTCAATATAAACTTGCGATTTAAAGGTTTCGCTCGCAGATTTGACCAATTTACTGGGTTGTTGTATAAGTCCTGATGTGGAAGGACTAATGCAGTGCTGAGTTACTGGTCTTCTTATTGTGTTGTGATTTCTGGTTCTGGCTTGTACTTTCGTCTATCCATTCTGTGTATTATTATGTTGTTTCATGGTTGTTTGCTGAATTTCTTCTGCATTGTAGGTGTTATGTTATTTACTATATTGTGCAGTCATTAGATAGATGTCATATTCTGTCATTTCTATATTTATGTCTGTGTAACTTATTAGACCAGTGGCGTCTTGACTAGTCTTCGTCACTACTTCACCGAGGTTAGTCTTGATACTTACTGGGCACTGCTGTGGTGTGCTCATACTACACTTCTGTGCATTTTGTTTTGTGCAGATCTAGGTATTGATTGTTAGTAGCTGCGCGGATCATTACCGAGGAGACTCAAGGTAAACATGCTGATGCGTTCGCGGGCTTCGGAGTCACCTTCCTACTTTTATTCAGCTATTCTTACTTATTTCCTAACAGTTGTATTTAGGAGTTGTAGAAAATTCCGTAGAGCTTATGACTTGTATTACTGTTTTTTGGAAATTGTAAATTCTGTCAAGATTTCTATATCGAGACTGTTAGATTTCCTTTATTATTGTTGTTATTCAGTAAATGTTACGCTTACCTAGTCCCTAAGACTAGGTTCCATCACGATACCCAACAGAGGGAAATTTGGGTCGTGATAGTGCACCATTGGGGATTGTGACTTGGTCCGTACCGAGCAACTGTAAAGCTAAACAACCTATTGTAGCTATATGCTCCTTATGTTTTTTAGAAAGATTTACTATAAATTATGCTAGATACTATGTCTAGGCTTATACCGGTATTGTTTGGACCCTTAGAGGTCGATTCTTGCTGTCCTCTTACTGTTTTGGTTGATATTCCGTACTCAGTCATGTTCATGCATTTTTACATCATAGCTCAGTATCTGTTATTCTATCTGATGAATCACCTCAATGTTGTTTGGCTGCTTACTTTGATTTTTGAGAGTCGAGAGACTGAAGAGATTGATTAGTGAGGCCGAGGGCCTGATTTGTGAGGACATTTATGGGATTGGGCTGCACACCGCAACATGTTTCATTGATTATGCCATGATGGGCATTGGTATAGTGCTTGGACTGAAGGAGCCCCTGCGGAGTCTGTACACACCTCCAGTGAGCGCAGGTACCTACTGAGTGCGAGTGCCAAGTACTAAGTGATTGTGAGGCATGAGTGATTGTGAGGTTGGAGTGATTGGGAGGACTGAGTGATGTTTGCCCGATGGGCGGTATATGATTTCATCATTTATGCTCATAGTTGCTTTGAGTCCTTGTTTGAAAACTGTTGAAAGATATTTTTAATTGATTCAATTGGAACTTAATTTAAACAAGCTGATTTGACTTAAACTCTGGTTGTAAAGCATGTCGTACTTTACTGTTTTTTTGTGATATGAACTGTACTTGCATCGAGGTCGTCACTACTTCTCAGCCTTTATTTACTTATGTTGCTTACTGAGTTGGTGTACTCACGTTACCCCCTGCTGTGTGCAGATCCATGCATTTCTGGCCAACTCAGTAAGCAACGTGAGTACACCAACTCAGTAAGCAACATAAGTAACTGTAGCTGTTGGAGATAGCAAGGTAGTTGCCCGGTGATCGCAACCCTGCTTTCTTCTCCTTTATCTTCCTCTTAGTTGTATTTTGGATTTTTTCCCAGACTATGTTAGTCTTGTTATTGTCGGACCATTTTTTAGTAGTTGTTCATGACTCAGTGACACCCCGATGTTTGAGTCTTTTCTTTCCGCATTCTATTTTTGGGTTCAACTCTTGTTTCTTTTATGAAATTCTGTTATACAAAAAGTCTTTTGGCATATCGTTGAATGAATTATTGTAGTATTGTGAAAGTCGGCTGGCCTAGTACCATCAATAGGCGCCATCACGACAGGTTTGAGTTTAGGGTCGTGACGTGTTTTATCAAATGATGGAATTATTTTCCAATTTAAACTACACATACACCGAACCTACAAAGTTGATCCTACTTGGATTAGAAAAGCTATAATTTTGTTTGCCTAATTATAGCAAATACGTAATTTTGTGTGAGAATATGAGATTCCTACTTGGAGAGCTTTCTCTTTTTCTTATTTACATTAGGAATTTTAAGAACTCTTTTTACCTTTATATTGTGTAAGGAACTTCATATAAATTTCATTCATTCCTGGAAAGTGATCTGTTTTTATTCAGGTCTTTTACCAACTCTCTCTCTCTCTCTCTCTCTCTCTATATATATATATATATATATATATATATATATATATATATATATATATATATATATATATATATATATATTTCACGTCGTATTCCAATTTATAATATGTGTACTTACGTTCTCATAATATAAAATTATCAAGATGGATAAATCATAACAGAATTCCTTTCACCACAATCTATATCTATCTATATTATTATAAAAGTATGAATATAATGTCGGTTTACAAAAATAACCTTTAAGAACTCTTTTTTACCTTTATATTGTGTAAGGAAATTCATATAAATTTCATTCACTCCTGGAAAGTGATATGTTTTTATTCAGGTCTTTTACCAACTCTCGCTCTCTCTCTCTACACACACACACACACACGCACACACACACACACACGCGCGCGCGCACACACACACACACACACACACACACACATATATATATATATATATATATATATATATATATTGCACGTCATATTCCAATTTATAATATGTGTACTTACGTTCTCATAATATAAAATTATCAAGATGGATAAATCATAACAGAATTCCTTTCACCACAATCTATATCTATATCTATATCTATCTATATTATTATAAAAGTATGAATATAATGTTGATTTACAAAAATAACCTTATAATATTAAGCATAATAACTCTTAATAAAAGGACATAACCGAAATTCAAGATATTAGTTATAATCCTATTAGTTTTAGGACATAATATTACAAGTTAGGATTCCTACATGATTACCTTTATGAATACTACTAGTATAATTACTTTGGGGCTGTCTAATTAATATAAAATTGAACAAGTAAATATCTTTAGTCATGTAATGTCACGACCCAAAATCCATTAAAGGTCGTGATGGCACCGGACATTACTGTCAGGCAAGTCAACACTAAATAGTTAATTAAATTCTCATTTTAGTATTTCTGAAAAAAAACATAAATTTCTTTCAAATATAACTCGTAACAAATAAACTTTAAGGAATAATATTAACGTTTTCAAATTTCAATACTAAATATCCCACAACCTGGTGTCACAAGTGCATGAGCATTTACTAGAAAGTAAAAATAAAATGCAATAACTGTCCGGAATACAAATTTGGACAGAAAGGAAGATACAAGTACTCTGAAAGAGACTCTGTTGGCTGAGAAACGTCTCATAAGATGCAGCTCACCTAAGTCCCCGCATCAACCCCGCCACTGCGCCCACAAGGCCACTATCCATACAGGTACATGTACATTAAAATGTACAACAAGTGTAGTATGAGTACGAAAACAACGCGTACCCAGTAAGTATATCGTCTAACCTCAAAGAAGTAGTGACGAGAGATCAACTCCGATACTTACTAGTGGTCCAATAATATCAGGTACAATAAATAAATGCATAATATGAGTCAGAGTAACTATATGAAACAAACAAGTATAAAATACGTGGTACAATTCCCCACTTTACAATTTACTCATCTCTCAACTAGCAAGCTCCTTCCATAACCGGAGAATATACATAGATATAATGGATTTCATCAAAGAGGTTGTCATAATTCAAATCAGGGGGAAAACCCTCAGATACACTGGCTTCTTGCCAAATATTATGCACGAGTCCATGAGGATAATATATATATAAGAAATGTTGAGGCGTACGGCCTGATACAACATAAAAGTAAACTGTGCACTGCGAGGGTCGCACGGCACGAACCATAGATGTATCTATTAACCTGCCGAGGTGAACAACCCGCTCCCATGAGAGTGTGGTAAATAAATCCTGCCGAGGCGAACGGCCGATCCCATAAGAGTAGTAGAAGAAAATACTCCGCTCGCAAATCATGCATGCAACGCGGTCAAATATAAATTTAAGGAATTACCCATTCTCGCGTATCATATGTTCGACACGGTCACATATAAATTTAATGAATTACCCCGCTCGCGGATCATACTTGCGACGCGGTTTCACATAGATTTCTTAAATTATTATAGTATTCTTCCATTCTTTTCAAAATACGAAGTTCAAATGAAAACCTTAAAGATCCCAAATTTTTTATAACAATTTCAACTCCTTTCAAAATATTTAGTAAGAGAATTCAATCCCGCTACTTCCCAAGGCAACAATAAACATAAATCAGTAACAATATCAAGAAGGCATGATGTGAGTCTAAAACTACCCAGACATAGGCATAGTTAGTAGCTACGTACGGACTCTCGTCACCTCGTGCGTATGTATCCCCCCCACCCCACAAATAGAAGCACATAATAATTTAGTTAACCTATGGGGTTAATTCCCTCTTACAAGGTTAGAAATGAGACTTACCTTGCTCCGGAGTCCCATAACCGGCTCCCAAGCCCTTCAAAATACTCAAATCAAAGCCCAACTCTCCTAAACTAGTCAAAAATTGAGCAATTCCATAAATACATACTCTAATACTCATTATAATCTTATTTACAACAATTTCTAACTTCATTCGAAAAGTCGATAAAAATCACCCTCCAGCCCACATGCCCGGATTCCGAAATTTTTTGAAGATCTCATAACCCCACGAACTCAAATATATAATTTATTTCCAACTCCATTCTCAAATTCGTGGCCAAAATCCAAAAATACCAATTTTCTAGGTTTTTCTTCAAAATCCCAATTTTCTACAAATTTTCATGCTTAAATCCGTATATAATCCTTGTATTTATCTCATAACTAGAAGAAATCACTTACCTCTTGATTATGATGGAACCCCTTCTCAAAATGCTCTCAAAAATCGCCTAAGACCAAGAGGGAAATGAGGGAAATGGGCTAAGTATCGGAATAAAAATCCCTTGGCTCAAGTCGTAGATGTGGCATTTGCGAAATCTGGCTCGCAAATGCGATGGTCGCATTTGCGACAAATGCATCGCAAATGCGAAGCAAGCTGTCCCTGCCATAGCCGCACTTGCGACCATGATCTTCGCAAATGCGAAGTGGACAGTCATCGCAACTGCGATAAATACTTCGCAAATGCGATTTTTCCCTCAGCAGCCCCATGTTCGCAAATGCGAACCTTACATTCGCAAATGCGATGGTCGCATTTGCAACCAATACATCGCAAATGCGATCACACCAGAATCAACAATCCAATTTCTACACCAAACACTCCGAAGCTACTCTGAAACTCACCCGAGCCCCTGAGGCTTCAAACCAAACACCCACACAAGTCTAAAAACATAACATGAACTTGCTCGGAGCCTCAAATCACATCAAACAACATCAAAATCATGAATGTCACGACCCCAAATCTAAGCCAGTCGTGATGGCGCCTATCGTGGAACTAGGCCAGCCAAAACTACACTCAAATCATAATAAGCTTCCATTTACATCTTTACTATATTGACTACCCATAAAGGTTTCCTTTAAACATTTATTAAACAGTTAAAGTTATACTGAATATTAAATACAACCCCCGAGAATCCGGAGTCACTGTTCATGAGCATCTACATAAAATACGCAACTCAAAAGAAAATAAATTCTATAATAGTAAGCAGGAGAGAGAGAGAGAGCAGGACTGCGGACGCATGCAACTACCTCGCAAACCTCCGAGAATCTCTGGGACAGATAGACAGCTCACCCTGCCCTAACACTTGGATATGCATACAAGGTGCAGAGAGTAATGTGAGTACATCAACTCAGTAGTAATGAAAATAAATCAGGTCTGAGCAGCAAGAAACACATAAAATCAATGTCATCAATTCATAATATGCACAACCTTTCTTTCCAACAGTATAAACATAGATATATGAAATCATCATGCCTTAAAACCAACTTCAGAAAAATTCTTTGAAAATTGTATATTTTCAACAACTTCAAAACTGAAAGATTTATAATGAAAATGAAATAAATCATAAAGAGGCCCGTCGGGCAAAACGTATTTCATATGTTCAGAGTGAAAGTGGTAAAATCATAAGTAGCCCCTCGGGCAAAAACATGTATCATAATCAGCCCCTCGGGCATTCCTCACAGTCACTCATAATCAGCCCGTCAGGTATACCTCACCATCACTCATAATCAACCCCTCGGGCATACCTCACAGTCACTCATGCCTCCCAATCACTCGTCACTCGACACTCGGCACTCGGTGCTCTCACTGGGGGTGTGTGAAGACTCCGGAGGGTCTCCTTCAACCCAAGCGCTAATATCAAGCCACCTCGTGGCGTATCATATCCTCACAAATCAGGCCCTCGTCCTCACTCAGTCAGAACCTCTCAAAAGCCCCTCGGGCGAATCAGTAAAACGGGGTACTCGACCCAAAACATCATTTTTAAATCTCAAAGTAGTGTAAATCAGGCTGAGTTTCGAAAACAGTAAGCACAATGTGACTTAGTGAAATCATCAATAAACAATGAGACAGTAAAAATCCCCCAAGGGGTCTAAACAAGTCGGCACAAGGACCCAAACATGGCTTATAGCCCAAATATTTCAGTAATCTTTAGAACACAATTTATCATATAGTTTAGGTAAAATACGCAACTCAATAGCTACCGCGGAGAGGACCAAGTCCAATCCAAAAATCAGTGCGCACCACATACTCATCATCCGATATGTGCGCCATTCTAAAATCAGTGAGAAATATGAAGTCTGGGGTTTCATACCCTCAGGACAAAATTTATAACCATTACTTACCTCTACCGGGCCACAATACTAGTCTGTTATGCTCTTGCCTCTCAAATTGTCTCCCGGTTGCTCCGAATCTAACCAAAACCAGTTTAACATCATTAATATATACCAAAGGAACTCAACCCAATTGAAAATTATCAATTTATACAAAAATCTCGAAATTCGGCCAAACCCGAGCCCTGAGTCCACGCCTCGGAATTTGATAAAATTTTCATCACAAGAACCCTTATCCTCCCACGAGTCCGTACATACCAAGAACATCAAAATCGGACCACAATTGCCCACTAAAATTGCCAAAAGAAATTCCAAAATCTTTCTTCCCATTTTCCAAACTTTTTCTTACTTTAATCCTTCAAATTACACGCCTAATCCGAACAAAATAACATAGAAATGACTTTAATAATCCGGGAAATGACCTCCACTGAAGACCCACGAATTATCTCTTCAAATTGCCCTCAAATGAGCACCAATTGCATGCAACAATGGTTAATGACTAAAATTTCACGGAGGCTTCTTTTATACTGTTCTGCCCAGCAATTCCGCACCTGCGGACCTTTAATCGCACCTGCAGACCCGCACCTGCGGTTCCTAGGTGCGCACCTACGAAAACTCACTAACGGACCAATTCTCGCACCTACGACCCCTTCTCCACACCTGCGGCTTCGCAAGTGCGGCCAACTCTTCGCACCTGCGGACTTCTGCTGCCTAGACTCCCTTTGCACCTGCGCATGGACTCTCGCACCTGCGGCTACCAAATCTGTAGGTGCGACCAACACCAGAAACTTACACCAGCAACCATTTGCTGCAATTATCCCAGTTCAAAACTCCGCCAACCATCCTAAATCAATCCCGAGCCCCTCAGGGCCCTACCAAACATACCAACACATCCCATAGCATTATTCAAACTTAGTCTAGCCTTCGAAACACCAAAAACTACATGAAAACACCAAAATTACATCAAATTCAAGCCTATGAACTTTGAAACTTTCAAATTTTGCTAACGATGCCAAAACTAACCAAAACACCTCCGATTGACCTGAAGTTTTGCACACATATCCAAAATGACATTACGGACCTGTTCCAACTTCCGGAATTCCATTCCGACCCCGATAATTTTTCCACTGCCGACCGAAAATCGCCAAAAACTAACTTTCGCCAATTCAAGCCTAATTCTACACCGGACATCAAAACTCTGTTCCGAACCCAGTCTTAAGTCCCAAATCACCTAAAGAAACCATACGAGCCATAAAATCCTCATTCTGAGGTCATTCACCAATAATTCAACTCTCAGTTGACTTTCTCAACTATTAGGCTACCTTGAGGGACTAAATGCCTCAATTCTCACCATGACCACTCTGAACCCGAACCAACCGACCCAACATACATAAACGAAGCTGAACCACATGAAATGAAGCAGAAACGGGGGAAACATAGCTAAACTCTCGGAACAACCGGCCGGGTCGTTACAATGAATCGCACCCCAATTCAAGTTTAATGAACTCTAGAACTTCAAACTTCTACATTCGATGTTGAAACCCATCAAATCACGTCCGTTTGACCTCAAATTTTGCACACAAGACACATTCGACATTACAGACCTACTCCAACTCCCGGAATCAGAATCCGACCTCGATATAAAAAGGTCCGCTCCCGGTCAAACTTCTCAAAAACCTTCAAATTTTTAACTCTCGCCAAACGACCCCGAAATGACTTACGGACCTCCAAATCCACTTTCAGTCGCGCTCCCAATACCAGAATCACCATACAGAGCTATTCCCAGACTCGGAATCCCAAACTGACATTGGTAACACTGAAATGCACTTCAACCCAAATTTATGAAATTCTTCCAAAATGCCAATTCCCACAATAGGCGCCGAAATGGTACTAGGTCATCCAAAATCCGATTCGGACATACACCCCAGTCCAAAATCATCATACGAACCCGTTAAAACCTTCAAATCTCAATTTTGAGGTCGTTTACTCAAAAATCACACTTTAGTCAATTCGTCCAACTTAAAGCTTCCGAAATGAGAATTTTCTTTCCAAATCAACTCAGAACTTCCCGAGATTCAATTCCGACCATACATGCAAGTCATATTACCTGAAGTGAAGCTGGTCATGGCCTCAAACCGTCGAATGACGTGCTAGAGCTCAAAACGATCGGTCGGGTCGTTACATGTAATTTATTACTTCCTATTACTAATTTAATTTGAAAACGTACTATAATATCCTATTATGATTTAATTTCTGAATGTACTATTCCAAATCCATTTAGAAAAATGAGAGCCTATACTAGTATAAAAGCATAAATAAAATATTAATATATCAAAATAGCCCTAAAATATTAAATGGAAGAACTCATAGGGAAAGGACATAACTGCAATAACCTATTTTTTGGACTACAATACCTTCTATACTAATATTTAATATTTAATATTTTAAAATTAATAAAATTTTGTTTATTAAATTCTTAATAAAAATATGTAGGAAGGTTTAATAAAATCAATTTCATAAGAATCCTCAGTATTGACATTACATTACCACTTCATAATGTCTAATACAAAGAAAAATAAAAATAATATTATATGGACTGCGTAAAGAGTTGATATTGAGAAATAAAAATATCCCCACGATAATAGATTTTATATTATATTTGAACTATTTTCCTACTCAAATATTTTTTTTATATCAATTTTTCGTGTAATATTGAAAAATACTCAATTCATAAACAACAACTAAGAAAATATTTAAGAATATAAATGTGTGAGGAAGAGAAAAAAAATAGTTGGTAAGAGTCAATACCACTAATGATTCTACAATATAAATATCTAAAAGTCAAATGTCATATGAATCTTTTACTCTTTGAAAATAAAACTTATGGTGGATAAAATTATAATTAAGATTAAATATTTGAAACAAGAGATGAACTAATATTAAGATCTGAATCAACATAGAATAAATTTGTAATGACCCGACCGATCGTTTTGTGTATCAGGACCCCGTTCCCCTAAATGAAACTTCCTGTAACGACTTATTATAATTTATGACTTACGGGGACGGGGGGTTCGGGATTCGAAAGCGTTTAGAGTGGTATAGAAACACTTGGTTCCTTAAGGTTGGCCTTTTGAGGCCAAAGTTTGACTTCAATCAACATTTATAGTAAACGACCTTGGAATCGAGTTTCGACGGTTCCAGTAGCTTTGTATGATGATTTCGGACTTGAGAGTATGTTCGGAATGAGTTTTGGATGACCCGGAGGCTTTTCGGCGCCCAATATTGAAATTTGAGTTTCCTTAAGTTTGAAATTTGGTTTGGAACGTGTTTTTGTGTTATCGAGGTCCGAACGGAATTCTGAGACTGGGAATAGTTCCGTTATGTTATTTATGACTTGCTTGCAAAATGTGGTGTCATTCCGAGTAGTATAGGTCGGTTCGACGCATTGTTAGCGAATTCAAGAACTTGAAGTTCTTAAGTTATGATTCTAGGGGTTTTGGGATGTGATTTTGAGTTTTAACGTTGTTTTGAGTATTCCAAAGGATCGAGCGAGTCCGTATTATAATTTGGGACTTGTTGGTATATTCGTACAGGTGCTCGGGTGGGCCCAGGTGCCTCCTGGACACCACACATGGCTAAAAACTAGCTAAAATAGTTGTTGGTGCACCTGTTCTGGTGTGACCGCAGGTGCGGTTGCCCAGTCGCAGGTGCGGGACCGCTCCTGCAGTCCCAGCCTCGCAGGTGCGACCCCCAACGGGCAACCCATTTCTCGCAGGTGCGGACAAAGTTCCGCAGGAGCGGAGCCGCAGGTGTGGGTCCAGGCTTCCTCGTCCATTTCCGTAGGTGTGAGCCTTTGCTCGCAGGTATGAGACCGCAGGTGCGGTCCTTGAGCCGCAGGTGCGAAACCACTGTCAGGCAGTGTGTTCTTTTAAACACAGGAAAGGTTCATTTTATCCATTTTTCTTCTACCATTGTCGACTTAGGGAGCTTGGGAAAGGGCCAATCCACCTAGCTACTGAAAGTTAAGTGATTTCTACTCCAATATTAGTTTAATACATGAAATCCTAGGTAGATTAACCTCCTAATTAGTGGAAAATCATGGGTTAGAGTGAAAACCTAGGTTTTATGAAAATTTGGATCAAAAGTTTTTCCATGGAACCATACAAAAACTATATATTAACGATCCTTAGGCTATGGGTAAGTGTTTCCTCCAAAAATTTCCGGAATCCAAGCATGTGCGCCCGGGGGTATATTTTGAGATATTGCAAAGTAGGCTAAATTGGTTAACTAAATAGGGAAATTCCATACTTTTGAGCATGAATTGATATATTTGTATAACATTTGGCTAGTTTCGAGTCCTTGGGTGACGAGTTTGGAGTTTTCAGGCGCGTTCTTGACCCGGAGAGTAGGTTCGACACAAGGTGAGTCTCCTTTCTAACCTTGTAAGAGGGAATTGTCCCCATAGGCGATTATAAATAATTGCATGTCCTTAATTGTGGGGGCTACACACGAACGAAGTGACGAGAGTCCGTACGTAGCTACTACTATGTTATGATTGGGTAGTTCTAGGACTCACAAGCATGCTTATATGTGCCTTACATGTGTTCCTAAATCCATTTTGAGTTGCTTATTATCCTTGAATTGGCATGAGAATATTAGGAAGTTATGGTCCATATTATATTGCTTAAGTTCTTGCTTCAAAGTATAATCTCTGTTAACTCCCAAAATATTGATAATTTTATGTATGTATGCGGCACCCGCGTCACATGTATGATTCGTGAGCGGAATAGCCCTAATTTTATGTCAACCGCGTCGCATGTTCGATTCGCGAGCAGGGTAATAGATGCATCTATGGTTCGAGCCATTCGACCCTCGGCAGTGCACATTTATTTTCGCGGCATTTCGGCCGTACGCTTCCGGCCTATTATGTGGTATATGATTTACTGGGAATTTGTTGCAATTGTATAAAATGTTTCATGCGAAAAAGGTAATTTAGTACATTATATGCTAGTAAATTTTGACATGCAAAGGTAATTACAACTATACTTGATAATTTATATCTTTGTGATTTCTACGACTGTTATGCCTTCCTAGTTCCTAATAAATTATGTTATTTAAAAATGTTGACCCTAGTAAGTATCACGTCTACCTCTCGTCACTACTTCTTCGAGATTAGGCGGGATACTCACTAGGTACATATCTGTTTATGTACTCATGCTACGCTTCTGTACTTAATTGTACAGGCTCTGAGGCAGGTGCATATAAGTATTCATCCGGCGCTCGTCCCTGACATATAGTGGGCGTGGATTTCTCGGTGAGCTGCTTTCCTTGACGCTTATCTCTAGCAGCACCTTGGAGTTCCTCTTTTCTTTTATTATGTCTGTACTATTTATTCAGATAGTAGGGCAAACTTGTACTTTCTTTTGGATACTAGTTTCTATTAGATGCCCGTAGACCTGTGACGCCAGTTCCTGGCATGCCCATATAGTGGATATTCTATTCTTTTGTGTTGTAATGATGGTGGTGATTACTATATTTATTGCTCACTTTGGTCATTTAAGTCTCTAATCTACTTTAAATTTATGTTTTTGAAAGAAAAACCTCTTAAGTATGGTGAATTGTTTATAAATTAAAAAGGGATCACTAGTAAATTAAAGTTGGCTTGCCTGACATCAAAGTTGGGCGCCATCGCGACCTAAATTTGGATTTGGGTCGTGACAACATGGTATCAGAGCTCTAGGTTCACGTAGGTCTCACAAGTCACGGGAAAACCTAATAGAGTCTTGCGGATCGATACGGAGACGTCTGTATTTATCTTCGGGAGGCTATAGGGTTAGGAAACCTCTATTTATTCATGTTCTATCGTGCAGTTGATGGTTTACTAAATCTTATTCTTCCCTTCTCTCACAGATGGTGAGGACACGCGCGGCTAACGTTCCAGACCCGGGAGATGCCGCTAACCCCGCCGTCTGAGACCGTGGTAGAGGTCGGGGGAGGGTACCGGCCCGAGGTAGGGGATGAGGGCATCCCAGAGTTGTTCCAGTGGCACACCCAGCGGATCTGGCAGAGGATCCTATCACAGAGGGGCAGGGAGAGGAGCCCCCAGCAGATCCTGTCCCAGTAGACTTTATGACAGCGCCAGGCTTCCAGGAGGTCATGGGCCGTATGATGAGATTTATGGACACTATGACGCAGCCTGGTTTATTTCCAGCGGATCCTGCCACATATCAGGAAGGAGGTGGATCCCATACCCCTACTGCCCAAGCCGCAAGCCATGCAGCAGCAGTTTATCAGACCTCCGGTACACTGCCCGTGGGTGGAGCCCAGCCAGTGGCAGCAGCACCTGAGGCTCAGACCATCTGCGAACGACGATCTGCAGAAGTTACTGGATAGATGGACCCGATTCCACCCTCCTATCTTCGGAGGTGAGAAGGGTGAGGATGCCTAAGACTTCATTGATAGGTGCAGGGACAGACTGCACAACATGAGGATACTGAAGTCCCATGGAGTGGACTTCACTACTTTTCAGCTTGAGGGCAGGGCCCGCAGATGGTGGCAGTCCTATATTCTGGGTAGACCGGCAGGTTCCCCTTCCATTACTTGGGAGCAGTTTACCCAGTTGTTCCTGGATAGATATATTCCACCCTCCGAGAGGGAAGAGCTGCGATATCAATTTGAGCAGCTGGAGCAGGGACATATGTCAGTGACAGATTACGAGGCCGGGTTTTCTGAGTTGTCTCGTCATGCCCTTATGATACTTCCTACTGATGCTGAGAGAGTGCGGAGATTTGTAGTTGGACTGCACTCAGGTATTAGGGCCAACATGGCCCTGTAGGTGGAGATGGGGACTCCCTATCAACTTGTGGTCGAGATAGCTCATCGGATTGAGGGTTATTGTTCTAGGGGCAGAGAGCAGGGTCAGCAGGATAAGAGAGCGAGGTTTTCAGGAGATTTCAGAGGTGCCCCAGCCAGGGGTAGAGGTCAGTTTGGTAGAGGCCAACCTAGCAGGCCTCCATATTCAGCTTCTCCACCACCTCCCCGTGGTGCTCAAGTGAGGCCCTATTTCAGCGCCATGCCAGAGAGTTCCTACCGTCCACCAGCCATTCAGGGTTCCTCAGGCGGGTATTCCGTTCATCATGGGTCTTCTAGTCCTTACTTCAGTGCCATGCCGGAGGGTTCTCACCTCCCCCTAGCTATCCAGGGTCCTTCTTCAGGGAAGCAGGCCATGCCACCAGCTAGATGTTATGAGTGTGGGGATCCAGGACACATGAGGAGGACTTATGCCAGGCTTTGTGTCAAGGCCGTCTAGCAGAGCTATCAGCCTACACTTTCAGCACCGGCGGTTTGTCCACCCAGAGGTGGAGGGCAGACTGGTAGAGGTCATCCCAGAGGTAGAGGCCAGGCAGGGGGAGCTCTGCCGGCCCCTATTCATTCCAGCAGAGGTTAGTCATCCGGTGCTCCAGCTAAATTCTATGCCATTCCGGCTCGATCAGATGCAGTAGCCTCAGATGCCGTGATCGCAGGTACTATTTCAGTAGGTGGTAGAGATGCATCAGTGTTATTTGATCCAGGATCCACCTATTCATATGTGTCAGCCATATTTTCTTGTTTCCTGGATGTTCCTCGCGAGTCCTTGGGTACTCCTATTTATGTGTCCCCTCTCGTGGGCGATTTTAGGGTTGTAAACTGGATTTGTCGGTCCTACATAATTTCATTTTATGGGTTCGAGACCAAAGAGGACCTTCTATTGCGCGACATAGTGGATTTTGTGGTTATTTTAGGCATGGACTGGTTATCTCCTTATCATGTCGTGCTAGATTTCTATGCCAAGACAACTATCTTAGCCATGCCCGAGTCGCCTAGGCTAGAGTGGAGAGGTTCCTCAGTTAGTGCATCCAACCGGGTTGTTTCATTCCTAAAGGCTCGACATATGGTCAAGAAGGGTTGTCTGGCCTATCTTGCGTATGTGCGGGACACCACCATCGAGTCTCCGATGATTGATTGAGTACCAGTGGTTCGAGAGTTTGCTGATGTATTTCCTTCAGACCCTCCAGGCATGCCTCCGGATCGTGATATTGATTTAGCTCCAGGCACCCAACCTATATCTATTCCTCCATACCGTATGGATCCTAAAGAGTTGAAGGAGTGGAAGGAGCAGCTTGAGGAGTTGTTAGCTAAGGGGTTTATCAGACTGAGTGTATCATTGTGAGGTGCCCCAGTTTTATTTGTGAAGAAGAAGGATGGGACTATGCGGATGTGTATCGACTACCGCCAGTTGAACAAGGTCACCATTAAGAACAAGTATCCATTGTCGTGCATCGATGATTTGTTTGACCAGTGGTCGGGTGCCAGGGTATTTTCTAAGATTGATTTGAGATCGGGATATCGTCAGTTCACGATTCAAGCCTCAGATGTTCCGAAGACTGCTTTTTGTATGAGATATGGCCACTATGAGTTCCTGGTGATGTCCTTTGGCTTGACTAATGCCCCAGCAACATTTATGGACTTGATGAACATGGTGTTCAGGCCGTACATTGATTCTTTTGTCATTGTCTTCGTTAATGACATTCTGATTTACTCACGTAGCCTGGGAGAGCATGAGCAGCATTTGAGAGTGTTGCTCCAGACTTTGCGAGAACAGAAGCTATATGCTAAGTTCTCCAAGTATGAGTTTTGGTTGATCTTAAGAAGATTGAGGCAGTTCAGAGTTGGCCACGTTCAGCTACAGAGATCAGGAGTTTCTTGGGTCTAGCAGGCCACTACCGGTGATTTGTGGAGGGCTTTTCATCCGTTGCAGCCCCACTGACTAGATTGACTCAGAATAATTCCCCGTTCCGATGGTCCGACGAGTGTGAGGCGAGTTTTCAGAAGCTCAAGACAACATTGACCTCAGCACCAGTCCTGGGATTGCCTTCCGGTTCTGGGATGTATACAGTATATTGCGACGCTTCAAGCATTGGCTTCGGGTGTGTATTGATGCAGTTAGGGAGAGTTATTGCTTATGCTTCGCGCCTGCTGAAGGTTCATGAGAAGAATTATCATGTGTACGATTTGGAGTAGGGAGCGATTGTTCATGCTCTTATGATTTGGAGGCACTATTTGTATGGGTTTCTTGTGAGATTTATACGGATCACCGCAGCTTACAGCACTTGTTCAAACAGAGGGATCTTTATTTGAGGCAGCGAAGGTAGCTTGAGTTGCTGAGGGATTATGACATCATCATTCTTTATCATCCGGGCAAGGCGAATGTGGTAGCAGATGCTTTGAGCAGGAAGGCGGAGAGTATGGGTAGCTTGGCTTATATTTCAGTAAAGGATAGACCTCTAGCCTTGGACATTCAGTCCTTGGCTAATCGCCTGGTGAGATTAGACCTTTCAGAGCCCCGTCGAGTTCTAGCAGATGTGGTTGCTCAGTCTTCGTTATTGGGTGAAATTAAGGCTCGGCAGTTTGATGATCCGTGCTTGGCATAGCTTCGAGAGACAGTGGTTCATGGTGGTGCCAAGGAGGTTACTATTGGCGAGGATGGTGTTCTGAGACTTCAGGGCCGTTTATATGTTCCTAAGGTTAATGGCCTGATGGAGAGAATTCTAGAGGAGGCACACAGTTCTCGATATTCTGTTCATCCTAGTGCTACAAATATGTATCGTGATTTGAAGTAGCATTACTGGTGGAGGTGGATGAAGAAGGACATTGTGGAGTATGTGGCTAGGTGTCTTAATTGCCAACAGGTTAAGTGTGAGCACCAGAGGCCAGGAGGCCTACTTCAGCAAATGCCCATTCCCGAGTGGAAGTGGGAGTGCATCACTATGGACTTCATAGTCGGGTTGCCTCGGACTTTGCAGAAGGTTGATACGGTTTGGGTCATTGTGGATAGATTGACCAAATCGGCACATTTCATTCTAGTGGCTACTACTTATACTTCTGAGAGGTTGGCCCAGATCTACATTCGGGAGATAGTCCGGTTGCACGGTGTGCCGGCGTCCATTGTATCATATCTAGGTCCTCATTTCACCTCTCACTTCTGGAGAGCAATGCTTAGTAAGATGGGTGCCCAGATAGATCTCAGCACAACATTTCACCCTCAGACTGATGGTCAGTCGGAGCGTACAGTTCAGATATTGGAGGACATGCTCAGGGCATGTGTGATTGACTTCGGAGGTCAGTGGTACCAGTTCTTGCCTTTGGCCGAGTTTTCGTACAATAAAATTACCAATCCAGCATCGAAATGGTGCCATTTGAGGCTTTGTATGGTCGGCGATGTTGTTCTCCCATCGGGTGGTTTGACCCTAGCGTGGCTAAGTTATATGGCACCGACCTGGTGAGTGAGGCTTTGGAGAAAGTGAAGGTTATTCAGGAGAGGCTCCGCATAGCACAGTCCAGACAGAAGAGTTACGCGGATCAGAAGGCGCGTGATGTATCATTTATGGAGGGAGATAAGGTTCTGTTGAAAGTCTTGCCGATGAAGGGTATTATGAGGTTCGAGAAGAAGGGCAAGCTCATTCTTCATGTATCCATGCTCCGGAGGTACCATGCCGACTTCTCTCACGTGGTTGATTTCAGCACTATTCAATTGGATGAGAGGTTGGGCTATGAGGAGGAGCCAGTTGCTATTATTGACAGGCAGGATCGCTAGTTGAGATCCAAAAGAGTTTATGCCGTAAAGGTCCGGCGGAGGGGCCAACCAGTCGAGGAGGCGACCTGGGAGTCCGAGGAGGACATGCGGAGCAGATATCCACATCTATTCGGCACTTCAGTATGATTGTAGACTCGTTCGAGGACGAATGTTTATTTAAGAGGTGGCGAATGTAACGACCTGATCGGTCATTTTGTGTATCAGGACCCCATTCCCCTAAATGAAACTTCTTGTAGCGTCTTATTATGATTTATGACTTGCGGGGATGGGTGGTTCGGGATTCAAAAGCGTTTAGAGTGGTATAAGAACACTTGTTTCCTTAAGGTTGGCCATTAAGGCCAAAGTTTGACTTCGGTCAATATTATTAGTAAACGACCTCGGAATCGAGTTTCAACGGTTCCGGTAGCTTCGTATGATAATTTCGGACTTGGGCGTATGTTCGAAATGGGTTTTGGATTACCCAGGGGAGTTTCGGCGCCCAATATCAAAATTTGAGTTTCCTTAAGTTGGAAATTTGGTTTGGAACGTGTTTTTGTGTTATCGAGGTCCGAACAGAATTCTGAGAATAGCAATAGTTCCGTTATGTCATTTATGACTTGCTTGAAAAATTTGGTGTCATTCCGAGTAGTATAGGGCGGTTCGGCGCATTGTTAGCGAATTCAAGAACTTGAAGTTCTTAAGTTATGATTCTAGGGGTTTTGGGATGTGATTTTGAGTTTTAACGTTTTTTTTAGTGTTCCGAAGGCTCGAGCGAGTCTGTATTATGGTTTGAGACTTATTGGTATATTCGGACGGGGGCTCGGGTGGGCCCAGGTGCCTCCCGAACATCACACGAGGCAAAAAACCAGTTGAAATAGTTATTGGTGCACCTGTTCTAATGTGACCGCAGGTGCGGTGCCCAGTCGCAGGTGCGGGACCGCTCCTGCGGTCCCAGCCTCGCAGTTGCGACCCCTAGCGGGCAGCCCATTTCTCGCAGGTGCGGACAAAGTTCCGCAGGAGCGAAGCCGCGGGTGCGGTCTCCTCTCCGCAGGTGCGGGCCCAGGCTTCCTCGCCCATTTCCGCAGGTGCGAGCCTTTGATCGCAGGCGCGAGACCGCAGGTGCGGTCCTACAGCCGCAGGTGCGTAACCACTGTCTGGCAGTGTGTTGTTTTAAACGCGGGAAAGGTTCGTTTTATCCATTTTTCTTCCACCATTGTCGACTTAGGGAGCTTGGGAAAGGGCAAATCCACCTAGCTACTGAACGATAAGTGATTTCTACTCCAATATTAGTTTAATACATAAAATCCTAGGTAGAATAACCTCCTAATTAGTGAAAAATCATGGGTTAGAGTGAAAACCTAGGTTTTATGAAAATTTGGAAAATTACCACGAAATTTTCCATGGAACCATACAAAAACAATATATTAACAATCCTTAGGCAATGGTGAGTCTCCTTTCTAACCTTGTAAGAGGGAGTTGTCCCCATAGGTGATTATAAATAATTGCATGTCCTTAATTGCAGGGGCTACGCATGCACAAAGTGATGAGAGTCCGTGCGTAGCTACTACTATGTTATGATTGGGTAGTTCTAGGACTCACAAGCATGCTTATATGTGCCTTACATGTGTTCCTAAATGCATTTTGAGTTGCTTATTATCCTTGAATTGGCATGAGAATATTAGGAAGTTATGGTCCCTATTATATTGCTTAAGTTCTTACTTGAAAGTATAATATATGTTAACTCCCTAAATATATTATAATTTTATGTATGTGTGCGGCACCCGCGTCACGTGTATGATTCATGAGAGGAATAGCCCTACTATTATGTCAACCGCGTCGCATGTTCGATTCGCGAGCGGGGTAATAGATGCATCTATGGTTCGATCCGTTCGACCCTCGGCAGTGCACATTTATTTTCGCGACGTTTCGGCCGTACGCTTCCGGCCTATTATGTGCTATATGATTTACTGGGAATTTTCTGCAATTGTATAAACTGTTTCATGCAAAAAAGGGAATTTAGTACATTATATGCTAGTGAAATTTGACATGCAAAGGTAATTACAACTATACTCGATAATTTATATCTTTGTGATTTCTACGACTGTTATGCCTGCCTAGTTCCTATTAAATTATGTTATTTAAAAATGTTGACCCTAGTAAGTATCACGTCTACCTCTCGTCACTACTTCTTCGAGATTAGGCGGGATACTCAATGGGTACATATCTGTTTATGTACTCATGCTACGCTTATGTACTTAATTGTACAGGCTCTGAGACAGGTGCATCTGGGTATTCATCCGGCGCTCGTCCCTGACGTATAGTGGGCGTGGATTTCTCGGTGAGCTGCTTTCCTTGATGCTTATCTCTGGCAGCACCTTGGAGTTCTTCTTTTCTTTTATTATGTCTGTACTATCTCTTCAGACAGTAGGTCAAACTTGTACTTTCTTTTGGATACTAGTTTTTGTTATATGCCCGTAGACCTGTGACGCCAGTTCCTGGCATGCCCACGTAGTGAATATTCTATTCTTTTGGGTAATGATGGTGGTGATTACTATATTTATTGCTCACTTTGGTCGTTTAAGTTACTAATCTACTTCAAATTTATGTTTTTGAAAGAAAAACCTCTTAAGTATGGTGAATTGTTTATAAACTAAAAAGGGATCACTAGTAAATTAAAGTTGGCTTGCCTGACATCGAAGTTGGGCGCCATCGCGACCTAAATTGGGATTTGGGTCGTGACAGTTGAAATGAAGGCCAAACTACCCATACTCTCTGCCTTCCTGCTAAAGGCATCTGTAACTACATTCGCCTTGCCCGTATTATTAAGAATAGTGATGTCATAGCCCTTTAGCAGCTCAAGCCATCTACACTGCCTCAAATTAAGATCTCTCATCTTGAACAAGTGTTGCAAACTGCGGTGGTCTGTATAGACCTCACAAGACACCCCATACAAGTAATGGCTCCAAATATTAAGAGCATGAACAATCGCTGCCAACTCCAAATCGTGCACAGGGTATTTCTTCTCATGAACCTTCAACTGGCATGAAGCATATGCAATAACCCGTCCCTCCTGCATCAATACACATCCCAAGCCAACGCGTGAAGCGTCACAATAAACTGTATACATCCCCGAACCGGAAGGCAACACTAGAACTGGTGATGTGGTCAAGGCTGTCTTGAGCTTCCGAAAGCTTGTCTCACACTCGCCGGACCCTCGGAATGGGACACCCTTCTGGGTCAATCTAGTCAGAGGGGCTGCAATGGATGAAAAGCCCTCCACAAACCGGTGATAGTAACCCGCCAATCCCAAGAAACTCCTGATCTCGATCGCTGAAGTAGGGCGTGGCCAACTCTGAACTGCCTCAATCTTCTTAGGATCTACCTTGATACCCTCTCCGGATACCAAATGTCCCAAGAATGCCATAGAATATAACCAAAACTCACACTTGGAGAACTTAGCATACAACTCTGGTCTCTAACCCACGGAATGTAACCACATAGGACCGATAGATCTGGTCCACAACCATAGAGTCGCTCACATGAGTGGACACATAAACAGGAGTACCCAAGGACTCACGAGGAATATCCAGGAAATGACCAAACAAAGATGACACATATGAATAGGTAGACCCTGTATCAAATAATGTTGAGGCCTCCCTACCCCTAACAGATATAATACCTGTGATAACGGCATCTAAGGCTAATGCATCTGGTCTGGCCGGAAAAGCATAGAATCTAGCTGGAGCACCGGCTGGCTGGCCTCCACCTGATCGAGCAGAAGCTGGTTGTACTCCCTCCATCTGACCTCCACCTCTAGGTAGACCCCTACCAGCCTGTCCTCCACCTCTGGGTGGCCAAACCGCCGGTGCTGAAACCATAGGCTGATGAATCTACTGCACTGCCTTACCCCGAAGTCTGGGAAAAGTCCTCTTTATGTGCCCTGGATCTCCGCACTCATAACAACCTCTCGACACCATATCCTGCTGCCCTGAAGACTGACCTGGTGGCCTGAATAACCACTGGAAGAACTTTGAATGGCTGGGGGACGATATGAACTCTTTGGCATGGAACTGAGATAAGAGCTGGAAAAACCCTGATGACCAGAATACCCGCCGGAGGAACCCTAAATAATTGGTGGGCAATAAGAAATCTCCGACATCAAACTGAAATAAGGCCTCACTGGAGCACCTCGAGGAGGTGGTGGGGATGTTAAATATGGGGGCCTGTTGGGCTAGCCCCTATCAAGCTGACCTCTTCCCCTAGCTGGATCACCTCTAAAATATTCAGAAAACCGAGCCCTCTTATCCTGCTGTCCCTGCTCCCTACCCCTCAAATGATAGCCCTCAATCCTGCGAGCGATCTCCACTACTAGCTGATAAGGAGTCCCCATCTCCACCTCTCGGGCCATGTTGGACCTAATACCAGCACGCAACCCTGCTACAAACCTCTGCACTCTCTTTGCGTCAGTAGGAAGTATCATAAGTGCATGACGAGACAACTCAGAATAACTCGCCTCATAGTCAGTCACTAACATCTGACCCTGCTCCAGCTGCTCAAACTGGTACTGCAGCTCCTCCCTCTCAGAGGGTGGAATATACCTGTCCAAGAATAGCTGAGTGAAAGGCTCCCAAGTGATGGGAGGAGAATCCACTGGCCTTCCAAGAGCATAAGACTGCCACCATCTACGGGCCCTGCTCTCTATTGGAAAGTAGTGAAGTCAACTCCATGAGACTCCAGTATCCTCATGTTGTGCAGTCTGTCCCTGCACTATCAATGAAATCCTGAGCATCCTCATGAACGCTCGCCCCCGAAGACAGGAGGGTGCAGTCTGGTCTATCTGTCTAATAGCTTTTGCGGATCGCCGTCCGCAGCTGGTCTGGGCTCAGGTGCTGCTGCTGCTACTGGCTGGGCCCCACCTGCGGGTAGTGTACCCGGGGTCTGATAAACCACAGTTGTATGTATTTGGGCCTGGGAAGTAGAGGCCTGTTCTCCCCCTCCCACCTGAGATGTGGTCGGGTCCGCTAAAAATAAACAAGTCTGGGTCATGGTATCCATGAACCGCATCCTACGGCCCATGACCTCCTGAAAGCCCGGGGCTGTCATGAAATCCGCCGGGGCAGGATATGCTGTGGGCACCTCGCCCTGCTCCTCAATAATAGGATCCTCTACTGGATCCGCTGGTGGTGCAATTGGGGCAGTTTTGGGATCCCTCGTCCCCTACCTCGGGCCGGTGCCCTCCCCCGGTCTCGGCGTCTAGCGACGGGATAGCAGCCCCTCCCGGGTCTGGAATGTCGGTTGTACGCGTCCTCACCATCTATGAGAGAATAGAAGAGTGAGATTTAATATGCTATCAACTGCACAATAGAAGACGAATAAGAAAGATTTCCTAAAACCCTATAACCTCCAGAAGATAAATACAGACGTCTCTGTACCGATCCACGAGACTCTTTTAGGTTTGCCCGTTACTTGTGAGACCTACGTGAACCTAGAGCTCTGATACCATGTTTTCACAACCCAAATCCTAATCTAGGTCGCGATGGCGCCCAAAACACACAATTAGTCTAGTGAATCCCATTTATTTTTTTGAAAACTTTTCCAACAATACGTAAGTTTCGATCACTAAGCATATGAAAATAACAAATTTCAAGGCAAGTTAATTGCAATAATCAAAAGAAGTCAAATTTAAATAAATGCATTCCCCAAAAGAATAGCCTACTGACGTGTGTGCCAGTAACTAGTGTCACAAGTATGAAGGCATCTAGTAGAAGGAATCGAAAGAATACGTCTATCCTACTGTCTGAGAGGATATAGACAGAATAACAAAAAAAAGGAAAGACTCCAACGTGTTGTTGAACGTCATCAACAGAAGCTGCTCACCATGGAATGTCTGATATCAAGAAGTCAAGAACGTGCTCCGGACTGATAACCAGATGCACTCGCCTCAGAACCTCTACAATTAAGTACAGAAGCATAGGATGAGTATATAAACATTATGTACCCAGTAAGTATCCAGTCTAATCTCGAAGAAGTAGTGACGAGAGGTCGACATGACACTTACTAGGTCCAAACCATTTATTTAAATATAAGGTTAGGCATGAATATCAAGGATGAATAACAATTAAAAACAAGAATTTGACATGTCTTTCCACAAGTGCATTTATGTGGCAATTCCTACCAAACAGGTTGCTAACTTATTTTCTAGAGCATTTTAACGAATTAAAAATCACAGAAAATACCAAGCAAATAACATGCGCATAATATGTTGAGGACGTACGGCCCGATCCAACAAAATAATAAATATGCACTGCCGAAGGGTCGAACGACACGAACCATAGATGCATCTATTACCCCGCTCGCGAATCATACGTGCGACGCGATCAAATATAAATGAAGAGTTACCCCGCTCGCGAATCATACATGCGACGCAGGTACTCATAGATACACACATTCAACAGTTAAATCCAGGCTTCATTAGAGGTAATTATTCAAGAAAAAGAGACAATTTCTCCCTTGATGGTCAAGAAAGTGATGTTTAATGCTTTAGGAATCTACTTACCAAGTTCGACACGATTTAAGTCTCCTACGTTTATCAGTAACATTCACAAGTATGGCAAGTAAGCATGCTTCTGGACCCTAGGCTACACGGACTTAAGCATTTTTAGTAGCTACGCACGGACTCTTGTCACCTCGTACATACGTAGCCCCCACAATTAGCAGCACATAATCAATTATTTAACCTAGGCGGAAAGTTCCCTCTTACGAGGTTAGAAAGGAGACTTACCTCGTATCAAGCCTACTTCGTCGCCCAAAATCTCGAAACCAACCAAACATTACATAAATTAATCAATCTATGCTCAAAGTTCACAATTTCCCTATTTAAATGGTTACCCAACCTAGTTTGCACGATTCCTAAAATTCACCTCGGGCCCACATGCTCAGATTCCGGAAATATTTAAGGGAATTTGTTACCCATAATCCAAGGATCAATAGTATATGATTTTTACTAGATTCCATAACAAATTTCGTGGTCAAATCCCATTTTTATCAAAACCCTAGGTTTTACAAAACCCATAATTTTCACTAATCTTTATGTGTTAATCTACCCGAAAACTAAGTATTAAACTCATATTAAGTAGGAAGTACATTAACTCAATGTGCTAAGACGAAATCTCTTCTTTGGTAGCTCCTAAATCGCCCAAGGATGTAATAAATGCCCTCAAATAAGCCTAAGTCTCGACTTTAAAACGACCTCACTGCCTCCAGTGCTTTTGTATCTGTGGCGTGTGGACCGCACATGCGGTCTCGCCTATGAGGACCAACGTCGCATCTACGAAAAAGGGAGGGACTGGCAGGGATCGCACCTGCTGAAGAGGGCCCGCACCTGCGGCTCTGCTTCTGTAAAGAAAGGACCGCATCTGCGGATCCTGGGCACCCACTCGATGGCCGCATCTGCGAGGCTTCAACCGCATCTATGGTCTCGCACTTGCGGCAGGCCAATCGCAGGTGCGGTCGCTCCAGATCTGGTACATCAGCAGCTCTTTTAGAGCTTGAACTTTCCTCGCACGATGTTCGAATTGCATCTGGGCCCCCGAGGCCCCGTCCAAACATTCCGACGGGTTATAAATCATAAAACGGATTTGCTCGAACCTTCGGAACGCCCGAAACAACATTAAATCGAAGAATCATTCCCCAAAACCAACTAAATCCAACTTATGAACTTTGAGTTCTTAAATTCACTTCCAACACACCAAAGCGTTTATACTACTCGGAATGACACCAAATTTTGCGAGCAAGTCATAAATGACATGACGGAACTATTCCCGGTCTCGGAATTCCATTCGAACCTCGATATCACTAAAACACGTTCCAAACCTCAATTTTGAATTTCAAGAATCATATTTCACTATTTGGCGCCGAAACGCTCCCGGTTCATCCAAAACTCCCATGTCTGAAATCATCATACGAACCTATTGGAACATTCAAATCCCGATTCTGAGATCGCTTACTAAAAATGTTGACCGAATCCAAACTTGGCCTTTAAGGCCAACCTTAAGGAACTAAGTGTTCCAATTCCAACTCAAACTTCTCCAAATCCCAAACAACCATCCCCGCAAGTCATAAACCAGTAAAAGCAAGTACGGAAAGTCTTATTTAGGGGCATAGGGTTCTAGAAAGCAAAACGACCGGTCGGGTCGTTACAATCACATTAATTACTTTTAAACTATAATATATAATTATCTAATTAAAAAGACAAAATTGATCATTTGTGTAAGTTTTGATGATGTCCTTTTATTTTAACCTCATGTATTATGTTAATGTAATAATATTTTTCAGCATTTAGATGACTGTTGTATTATTATACATAAAATTTCTCTCATTAATTAAATTTTATTTTTTCTTCATATAAATAATTATTTAAATCATCATGTGCCATTATAGCGTGCAACGAACGTTCATAGATACTAGTATTATTATAAAAGCACGATTACAATGTCGATTTACAAAAATAACCTTATAATATTAAGCATAATAACTCCTAATAAAAGGACATAATCGAAATTCTAGATATTAGCTTTATAATCATATTAGTTTTAGGACATAATATTACACGTTAGGAATCCTCCATGATTACCTTTGGGAATCCAATTAGTATAATTAAATTCGGACTGTCTAATTCATATAAAATTGAACAAGTAAATATCTACATATTCTTTACTTTTTGGTCTTCGAATTAAAGTTTTTAAAGGATATGAGAATCTTGGTAAAGAGGAAAAACGTGGATGTCATATAGCATAAATAAACAAATAGGGATATTTAGATTAAAATTTTCACAAAAATTTCTTGAAATCCAAAAGGGATATTCCAACAGAATAATTAGTACGTAATTGAACCGAAACATGCTTAAGATTGACTTTAATGAAATAAAATCGATAGTTGATACCAACTAACTGTCTAAATACAATTATATATCATAATATTCACCGATAATTATAGCAATCTCTCTCAAACACTTCACTGATGGTTTAAATATTATTATTATTATCTTTCATAGCTCAATTTCTCTATGTACGTTATTTATTTTAACTTAATGAAAAATAATTTTCTATACTAAAATTAATATTCCATAATATCACTAAAGCAATCTATCAAACAAAGATGAAATATTTAATTTAAAACACATATCGTAAAGTAAGAAAACTGACGGAAATAGGAGAACTCAATCTTTTCAAATATTATATTGAATCCTTTATGATCGCTTTAAATTTTTATTATAAATAAACGCAAGATACAAAAAAAAAGTTGAATTATATGCTATGCAAATTACACTTAATTTTCTGATTATGAGAGTTATTCGTGGAAAAGAAAGTAAAGAAAATAAAAAGAAATTTCGTTGGTGTTACGATTATAATTTTTGTATAGTTTCAGAGATCTCCCTCCAGGTTTCGCTTTATGACACTGAATTCCTTTATTATAAAAGAATGAATACAATGTTGGTTTACAAAAATAACCTTATAATATTAAGCAAAATAACTCATAATAAAAGGACATTACCGAAATTCTAGATATTAGCCTTATAATCCTATTAGTTTTAGGACATAATACTACACATTAAGAATCCTACGTGATTGGTTACCTTTAGGAATCATGTTAGTATAATTACTTTCAGGCTGTCCATTTCATATAAAATTGAACAATTAAATATCTTTAGTGATGTAATCTTATTACTTTTAGGGTATACTTAAAAATTCCTATTACTAATTTAGTTTGAAACGTATTATAATGTTCTATTACTAATTTAATTTGAGAATGTATTATATTGTTCAAATCCATTTAGAAAAAGGAGAGTCTATATTATTATAAAAGCACAAATACAATATTAATATACCAAAAGAGCCCTAAAATACTAAACAGAAGAACTCATAGGGAAACGACATAACTGCAATTACCTATTTTTTGGATTATAGTACCTTCAATGCTAATTTTTAATATTTAGTTCTACAGATATATTAGATATTAATGAACCGTTTGGTGGAAATCAATGGTTTGAGAGGTTATTTATGTCAAGTAATACGAGTAGTTCTAAAATCGACAAAAGCAGAGACTGTAAAGCACAAGGACAAACATCCTAAATGTCACGACCCAAAATCCATTAATGGTCGTGACGGCGCCGGACACCACTGTCAGGCAAGCCAACACCAAGCAGTTAATCAAATTCTCATTTAGTATTTTTGAAATCATTTCTTTTCCTTCCATTTAACAATAAATAATGAACTTCACTGAGTAAATAATGATGTCTTTAGAAAATTTAAATACTGAATAACCCCATAGTCATCCCAGAACCCGGTGTCACAAGTGCATGAGGAATTTCTAGGAATTTAAAATGTAATACAATAACTGTCAGGAATACAAATTGGACAGAAAAGACAATACAATACTCTGATGGAGA
The DNA here is from genome assembly GCA_005239525.1 of Nicotiana knightiana. Classification (NCBI taxonomy): domain Eukaryota; kingdom Viridiplantae; phylum Streptophyta; class Magnoliopsida; order Solanales; family Solanaceae; genus Nicotiana; species Nicotiana knightiana. Next base: position 30,158 of record MDKJ01198480.1, read on the forward strand.
CTCTGCTGGCTACGGGTCGTCTCGAGAGATGCAACTCACCTAAGTCTCTGTATCAACCATGTCGCTGGGCCCAACGAGGCTACTAGACATACATGTGCCTGTGCAACAAAAATGCACAGCAAGTGTAGTATGAGTACGAAAACAACGCGTACCCAGTAAGTATCCAGTTTAACTTCGAAGAAGTAGTGACGAGGGGTCGAATTCCACACTTACTAGTGGTCCAACAATATCAAGTACAGTAAAGAAGTTAATAAATATGAAACCGAGTAAATATATGAAATAAACATGTATATAATACGTGGTATAATTCCCCTCTTTTACAATTTTACTCAAGCTCTCAACTAGCAAATTTCCTCCGTAACCGGAGCTTTTATATATATAAATATATATACATAGAGAGAGAGAGAGAGAGAGATAGTGGATTTCACCAAAGAGATTGTCATAATTCAAATCAGGGAAAAACCTCGGATACACTGGCTTCTTGCCAAATATTACGCACGATTCCATGAGGATAATATATATAGGAAATGCCGAGGCGTACAACCCGATCCAACATAAAAGTAAATTGTGCACTGCCGAGGGCCGAATGGCGCGAACCATAGATACATCTATTAACCTGTCAAGGCAAACGGCCCGCTTCCATGAGAGTGTGGTACATAAATCCTGCTGAGGCAAACAGCTCGATCCTATAAGAGTAGTAGAAAGAAATACCCCGCTTGCAAATCATACGTGCGACGCGGTAAAATATAAATTTATGGAATCACCCCGTTCGTGGATCATACTTGGACGCGGTCAAATATAAGTTTAATATTAAAATCATATCTCTTTCTTCATTCTTTTCAAAATAAGGGAAATTCAGCTTTTAGCTTTTTAAGGAAACTACCCCTCTCGCAAAACATACATACGACGTGGTTACACATAGATTCTTAAGCTATTATAATATTCCTTCAATTCTTTTCAAAAATACGAAGTTCTGTAACGACCCGGCCGGTCGTTCCGAGAATTTAGCCCCGTTTCCCCCGTTTCTGCTTCATTTTATGTGTTTTAGCTTCATTTATGTGTGTTGGGTCGGTTGGTTCTGATTAAGAGTCGTCATGATGAGAATTTAGACAATTAGTCTCTCAAGGTAACCTAATAGTTGAGAAAGTCACTAAGAATTGACTTATTGGTAAACAACCTCAGAATGCATATTTTATGGCTTGGATAGCTTTGTTAGGTGATCTGGGACTTAGGAGTGTGTTCGGAATACTTTTGTGATGTTCGGTGTAGAATTAGGCTTGAATTGGCGAAAGTTAGTTTTTGGCGATTTCCGATCGGCAGTGAAAAATAGGCTATCAGGGTCGGAATGGAATTCCGAAAGTTGGAACAGGTCTGTAATGTCATTTTGAGTATGTGTGCAAAATTTCAGGGCAATCGGAGGTATTTTGGTTGGTTTCGGCTTAGTTGGCAAAATTTGGAAGTTTCAAAGTTCATAGGCTTGAATTTGATGTAATTTTGGTGTTTTCGTATTGTTTTTTTTGTTTCGAAGGCTCGACTAAGTTAGAATAGTTCTATGGGTTGTGTTGGTATGTTTGGTTAGGGCCTCGAGGGGCTCAGGATTAATTTCGGAGGGTTAGCGGGGTTTTGAACTTGGAGAATTTGCAGAAATAGCTGCTGGTGTGATTTCTGGTGTTGGCCGCACCTGCGGATGGGTAGCCGCAGGTGCGATGTCTCAAGTGCGATGGGCAATACGCAGGTGCAAAAAAGGCTAGGCAGGGGAATTTTCGCAGGTGCGAAGTTTTGGCCGCACCTGCAAAGCCGCAGGTGCGGAGGATTGGCCGCAGGTGCGGAATTGGTCCGTTAAGTGGGATTCCGCAGGTGCGCACCTGGGACCATATGTGTGGGTCCGTAGGTGCGACCAAGTGCCCGCAGGTGCGGATATGCTGGCAGAAACACTGTATAAGAGGCATCTGTGAAATTCATTTCATTTCACCATTTTTGCATGTGAGAGGAGCTCCTTTGAAGGCAGATTGGAGAGGGGATTCGTGATTCATCAGGAAAGGTAAGTTCTCGGGTTATTAACATCATTTCTATGCTATTTAGATTCGGATTTGGCTTGTATTTGAAGAATTAAAGTAAGAAATGTTTGGAAAATGGGAGGAAGGTGTTGGGAATTTCTTTTGGCAATTTTAGTGGGCAATTGTGGTTCGATTTTAGTGTTCTTGGTATGTATAGAATCGTGGGAGGACGAGGATTCTAATGATGTAAATTTTATCGAATTCCGAGACATGGGCCCGGGGCTCGGGTTTTGCCGAATTTTGAGATTCTTGTATAATTTGATAATTTTCGATTGGGTTGTGTTCCTTGAGTATATATTAATGATGTTGAACTGATTTTGGCTATATTCGGAGAAATCGCGAGCCAAATTGAGAGGCATGAGCATAGCGTACTAGTGTTGTGGCCCGGTAGAGGTAAGTAATGGTTATAAATCTTATTTTGAGGGTATGGAACCCCGGACTACATATTTTCTCACTGATTTTAGAAAGGCGCACATGTCGGATGACGAGTATGTGGCGCGTACTGATTTTTGGATTGGACTACGTCCTCTCCGCGGCAACTAATGAGTTGCATATTTTACTCAAAACCTTATGTTAAATTATGTTCTAAAGATTTGTGAAATATTTGAGCTATAAGCCGTGTTTGGGGCCTCGTGCCGATCTGTTTAGACCCCTTGGGGGCTTTTTACTGTTGTTTTTCCTCACTATTTGTTGATGATTTCACTCAGCCTCATTGTGCATACTGTTTTTCGAAACTCAACCTAATTTACACCACTTTGAGATTTAAAATGATGTTTTGGGTCGATTACCTTGTTATATTGATTTGCCCGAGGGGCCTTTTGAGTGGTTCTGCTGAGTGAGGCCGAGGGCCGGATAGTTAGGTGTTGGGTGATGGTGAGGTGTTGAGTGATATTAGCGCTTGCGCTGCAGGAGCCCCTCCGGAGTCTGTACACACCCCCAGTGAGCGCACAGAGTGCCGAGTGCCGAGTGACGAGTGATTGGGAGGCATGAGTAACTGTGAGGTGTTGAGTGACCGTGAGGTGATAAGGGACTGATTACGAGTGATGGTGAGGTATGCCCGAGGGGCTGATTATGAGTGACTGTGAGGCATGCCCGAGGGGCTGATTATGATACATGTTTTGCCCGAGGGGCTACTTATGATTTTACTACTTTCACTCTGAGCTTATGAAATATGTTTTTCCCGAGGGGCCTCTATATGAAATATGTTTTTCCCCAGGGGCTACTTGTGATTTACTACTTCCACTATGAGCTTATGAAGTATGTTTTTCCCGAGGGGCCTCTATATGATTTCATTTCATTTTCATACTAAATCTTTCGGTTTGAAGTTGTTGAAAATATACATTCTTCAAAGGATTTTTCTAAAGTTGGTTTTAAGGCATGATGATTTCATATATATGTGTTATACTGTTGGAAAGAAAGGTTGTGCATCTTGTGAATTGATGACATTGATTTTATGTGTTTCTAGTTGCTCAGACCTGATTTATTTTCATTACTATTGAGTTGGTGTACTCACATTACTCCCTGCACCTTGTGTGCAGATTCAGGTGTTAGGGCAGGGTGAGCTGTCTATCTGTTCCAGAGATTCTCGGAGGTTTGCAAGGTAGTTGCATGCGTCCGCTGTCCTGCTCCCTCTCCTGCTTACTATTATAGTTTTTTTTTCGTCGAGTTGTATATTTTATGTAGATGCTCATGACCAGTGACTCCGGGTTCTCGGGGGTTGTATTTAATGTTCATTATAGATTTAATTGTGTTATAAATGTTTAAAGGAAACCTTTATGGGTAATCGGTATAGTAAAGATGTAATTGGAAGCTTATTATGATTTGAGTTTGGGTTTTGGCTGGCCTAGTTCCATGATAGGCACCATCACGATTGGCCTAGTTTTGGGGTCGTGACAGCTTGGTATCAGAGCGCTAGGTTACATAGGACTCACCGTTCATGAGCAGGTTTAGTAGAGTCTTGCGGATCGGTATGGATACGTCTGTACTTATCTTCGAGAGGCTGCGGAAACCTTTGGAAAATCTCACATTTTTAAAATTCTTGTCGTGCGAACCCATTATATTCAGCCAAGAGCGTAACTCTTGAATTCCTTCCATGTATTCGAGCGCGCACGAGAGCGCCTGGTATCAGCTGTGCATCGATGGCTTATGGTTTCCATGGATAAGATGTGATTTTGGCATGTTGGTAATGGGCCAGTCTGGAGGACTTGAGGCCAGATTCATTATGTGGCTTGATTACTGAGATTTTCATTGTGTGGGCACATGTAATTGGGGACTTGTATGTCCGTTTGTGTTATTATTGATGAGAATTGGTGATTAGATGCCTATATGGTGGGTGTGATTTGATGGTTAGATGTGTTCAGACTGTGATTTGTGACAAAAGGGTTGGCTGGAAATGTGGCAAGATTTCTTGAGTGTTCAATTTCTGTCTCGATTTGGTATATGGCCTTGAGTTGTGAGTATGTTGGAAGACCTCTCATGTTGTGTAGTTGTGGAGTGAAACGGATTTCTCTATTGGGTTATGAGTCCCTGGTGATGTATTTTGAGTTGATCATTTTCCCCAGTAACGTTCATGTATTTGATTGACGGTGTATTCCAGCCGTATTAGCACTCCTTGTTATTGTATTCATTGATGGCGTCCTGGCATATTCGCGTAGCCGGGAGTAGCATACTCAGTATCTGAGGATGGCATTATAAGGATTCAGGGAGGAAAGGCTCTATGCCAATTCTCCGAGTGTGACTTTTGGCTCAGTTCATTTGCATTTTTGGGACGCGTGGTGTCCGGTAAAGGTATCCAAGTGGTCAGACATGTGTGGGTAGAGCTTCCAGAAGCTCAAGATTTCTGTGACCACCGCTCCAGTATTAGTTCTGCCATCACCTTCAGGTTTTTACCGCGTATCGTGGTGCCTCGAGGGTAGGCGTTGGTTGTGTTCAGATGCAGGAAGGTGTAGTGATTGGATGATAGTTATGGTCTTCAGAGGTGTATGGAGAGATAGCAGTTGAGCCTAAGAGGGCAGGGGTATTTCCTGTGGGTTGTCCTAGGGTGTGTGGTCCCTATGTAGTTCTGTAATAAGTTCTCTTCTACCAGTAAAA
>ML403354.1:959-43754 GCA_005239525.1 Nicotiana knightiana
TTGATTATTTTGTTAGTAGAATTAGTTAAACAACACAAATTGATATTTAAAAGTCTTGAGAAACTTGATTAAACACCAGTTTAGTATTTAATAAACTCAATTGATACGTTCAATTCTTCGTGGGATCGACTTTGGGCTTAATACCCCAGATTTATATTTGCAACGCCCGTTTAGTCTTTATAGAAGACATAGTTGAGCGTGATCACTACCTTCACGATCGCGAAGCACACCAGCACACCAGCAACAACAAATCATCCAAACTTGGTCCAAAACCACCACGAAACACACCCAAGGCCTCCCGAGACCCCGTCCAATCACACCAACCAGTCCCAAGACATGACACAATCTGCTCAAGGCCTCAAATCACACCAAACGATATCCAAAATATGAATCGACGATCAAAATCCTTCTATTAACTTTCAAGCATTCCAACTTAGACAAACACGTTCAATTCATACTTAAACATTCCGGAATGACGCCAAACTTTTCGCACGAGTCATAAATCACGATACGAACCTATTCCAAGACTCAAAACCCAAACGGACATCAATAACACCAAAGTCCACAAACAAACTTGGGAAATTCCAAAACCTTCAAAATACCAACTTTCCATAATAAGCACTGAAATGCTCCCGGACCATTCGATACTCAAACCAAACATACACCCAAGTCTGAAATCATCATACGATCCTATTGAAACCTTCAAATACCGATTTTGAGATCGTCTACTCCAAAGTCAAACCTTAGTCAACTCTTCCAACTTAAAGCTTCTGAATTGAGTTCCGAATCAACTCCGAACTTCCCAAAATTCAATTCCAACTACGCGTAAAAGTCACAAAACATGATGTGAGGCTACTTGAGGCCTAAAACCATTAAATGATGTAATAAAGTTCAAAACGACCGGTCAGATCGTTACACTTGTCATACCTTCCAATCCAAACAATGGTGGATGTTAGAGAACCACCAACTCCCTCTTGAAAGAATTCATGGAAGCCAAGTTTTTTAATAATGAGCATCCCTCTGTAGCTCAATGGATTGGTGACTAACCTCAAAGTTGGAAAACCTTTTGCAACATTAAAGAAGATGTAGAAAGTAACATTCTTTGGAATATAGGTGATGGAGAGGTATCTTTTTTATATGATGACTGGAGTGGCTTGGTTCCTTTACATCAGTTGCTTCCTAGCATGACTAGCTACAACCAGATTCAGGTCAAGGATATCATCAGTAATAACTCATGAAATTAGAATAAGTTCCAAACTCAACTAGATGATGAAACAAAGGATAAGATCAAGAGGCTCTTAATACAAAATAGATAGAAAAAAGAGAGGCAGAGCCATTTGGACACCATCTACTATTGGAAAATTTTCTGTTGGCTCAGCTTGGGACACCTTCAGGTGGAGAAAAAATCTGGATAATTTTATTAACTTTGTCTGGCATAAGGATATCCTCTTCAAGATCTCTTTCCTTACCTGGAGAGCCATACATGATAAATTATCTACAGAAGAAACATGTTTTATATTTGGGATCTAAGTTAACACCATTTTCCACTGCCGCAACAACAACAACCAGAATACTAGAATTGAGAACATTGATCATCTATTCTGTTTAGGGGATCATGCTAACAAAATTTGGAGTTATTTAGCTGGACCACTGGGGATTGACTATAGTAGAAGGAATCTCAAAATCCAAATCCTCTCTTGGTAGATTATTAAGAATCACAATCCCATTGCCAGACTCATCACAAGGAGACTTCCTTTGTTCATATGTGGGAGCTATGGAAGTCAAGATGCACCAAAAAATTTGGAAACATCAGACCATCTTTTTATAAAACAAAAACTAATATAATATCAACTCTTTTACAAGTACTGAAAAGCAGATTTGAAAGAGCTAATGTAGGGGACGATCGACACACTATATGTCAAGCATGTCAAGCTATACTGGAGCAGAAGACTAGCACAATGGTCACATGGATCAAATCTAGTGCTCAAAAGATGAAACTTACCAGTGATGGAAGTTGCATCCAACGCATTTGCGGAGGACTTATCAGGAATAACCAAGGAATTGTCATTTTTGCCTACTCAATTCCCATGGGGCCTAATACTAGAAAAATGGATGAAGCTACAGCAATGCTATTTGGCCTCAAATGGTGTGCTAATAATGGCTTTGAAATAGCCATGGGGAAAACTAACTCATTGATCATATCCAAGTGCATTAAAATGGAACGGAAGGTATCTTGGAAGATCACCAACATCATTAGTGAAATCCAGGACCTAATTGAAGAGCATGGATTTGAAATCAGCCGCTGCTTCAGAGAAAACAATTGACCTGCTGATAAATTGGCAAACTTGAGTCACAGTCTTGATACGATCCATGTCTTCGACTCTTTTGCTGGACTGCCCAATCAAGTTAAAGGCCTTGTTAACATGACTGTTGGAACCTTCCATCTTTTAGAATCAAAAGAAGCAAGCCTTCCCACATCATATATATATATATATATATATATATATATGTACACACATACATATAGAGAGAGACCCCCCCTCCAATCACCTTGTATATTAGAATTTTGGTTAGAACTAACAACAGAAGACTCTTCTCAGTGATCATGTATAAAGTTTGGAAAGCCAAACTCAAATTGTAATTTTTTGCACATCAATAATTGTAGACAAATTTAAATAAAAATAAAAATAAGCCTTCACACTAGGGGTAAAAGATGAATGTTTTACATTCGAAAAGCATTGATCATACGCGCTAGTGTTTAGTTTTTTATAAAATTAAAACATGTAACAATTGACAATTGTACAAGGAGTAGTATATGGTATAAGGATCGTGTTTCAATGATATTGTGAATACTAAACATCTAGAAGAATGTATATATGTTGATTGAGCTAAGTGTTATGAATTCAATGATGATCCCTTTAGGTGAAACGATTAAAAAAGATTTCAGCAACAAAAAATTTTAAAAAAAATATTTTACTCTTGTCAAACACAAATAAGTCCCTCCGTCCCATTTTGTTGGAAATATTTTCTTATTAGTTTGTTCCTAAAAAAATAATATAATATCTTACTGATAAATTTTGGTAGTTAATCATACAAATATTATGGCATGCTTAAGTCAAAAGATTTTACTCTTATAGCAACAAATAATACTATGACATGTTTATAATTAAAATTTCGTTTAAAGTCAAAAAAGCAAAAAAAAAAAAAAAAAAAAAAAAAAAAAAAAAAAAAAAAAAAAAAAAAGTAAATAGAGGGAGTATATTATTTTTCATTTAATATATTTGTTTTGCCTCCCTCTTCTGATCAATCGAGATCTTCCTACATGCCAGGCACCAAAAATCTGTAAGATTCTTTCTGTATACGGTCAAAATTGGGCTTGCCCTTTTTGTATGGTTAATCGAAATCGGGATGGCAGGCCAAGGTTCGACCCTATGTCATATCGGATCATGACACGAAGTCAGGTTTCCAAGCCCTTAATTCGAGGACCGGTCAAGGACGACGATCAATCAAGGTCGAGACCAAGCGGAACAGATATCGAGTGTGGCCGAAAAGGATTTACTAATGGTAAGCTGAAATATCCGAGATCGAGCGAGGATCTCGGCACATATCAAGTCGAAGCTGGATAATCAGCCAATCATGGGATTTCTTACTGTATTTAGAAATGTACCATAAGTAGAATCCCTCTGCTATATAAATGGGGTTCTAATCGTTTTGTAATCATTATGTTCAGACATAACAAAGCAATATATCACATTTTCTCTCTTAAGCTTTTATACTCTGTTGCGCAGTTCATACTTTTCAATAGCATATTCATTTGGTTTGAGGGAGACATAGATCGAGGGCCAATGTCGCACATCATATTTGGTTTCCTCTGTTTTTATTTACAGTCAATTTCTAATATGAATTTATACATTTCTCAGTTTGTGCCAAGTGAAATCACATATCCTTAAAATCACTTATAAATTTAATTGTTATCCGATTTTAAGGGTAAACAGTTTGGCGCCCACCGTGGGGCTAAGGATAATAGTGATTGCCTGGTACTAATTTTCATAACACACACTGCTTTACACTTGTTCTTGTAAGCATTTTTGATTCCAGGATTTGCATGTCAAACTCTCAAGCAGTACCTACACACATCGACAATGGCCTTGGTTATCATGGCAAAAACGACAACGTAGCCTCCCCAGGGAATGAAGTGCCTCCAGTTGACCTCGATGGAGTTCCAGTTGCAGACCTCATCGACGTCAGTTCCCATATTGCCATTAATGAAAATCTGGTTGCCGGCCTCAAAAATAGCATCCGCAGAGACGTTCGATCATCTGGTCAGAATGCACAGGGCGGTGAAGAAAGCGGAATCAGTCTTCAAAAAATATCGAAAATATTACTGGTTCAACAAGCTGCAATAGCACAACTCCAAAATATGAACCATGCACCGAACAGGGTCGAGCCCGAGCCATCGCAAGAAGTTGTTTATAGGGCTGAACTAGTGCCGGGAAGATCAAACGAAAATGAATCAGGGACCGACCTGCTATCGTGAAGATGCTCGAGGAGCTGACAAAGCGAATTGAATCGAGGGATAAGAAGATTGAAGCAAATGACAAGAAAGTAGAAACATATAACTCCATAGTTGATCAAATTTCGGGGGCACCACCAGTTTTGAAGGGTTTGGATTCAAAGAAGTTCGTGCAAAAGCCCTTCCCCCGAGCGCGGATCCTAAACCTATTCCAAAGAAATTCCGCATGCTAGAAATTCCCAAGTATAATGGAACTACCAACCCCAACGAGTATGTCACTTCTTTTACATGCGCAATTAAGGGGAACGATCTAGAGGGCGATGAGATCGAGTATGTACTGCTGAAGAAATTCGGGAAGACCTTATCAAAAGGGAGCAATGATATGGTACAGTAATTTTCCACCCAACTTCATTGATTCTTCTTCCATGCTCGCAGATTCCTTCGTTAAAGCACACGTCGGAGCCATAAAGGTCGAGACAAGGAAGTCATACCTCTTCAAAGTGAAGCAGAAAGACAACGAGATGCTCAGAGAGTTCGTGTATCGGTTCCAAATGGAACACATGGATCTACCCCCGATTTTCGATGAATGGGTCATTCAGGCCTTCACTCAAGGGATAAATATACGAAGCTCGGTGGCCTCACAACAGTTAAAGAAAAATTTGATCGAATACCCAACTGTCACCTGGGCCGATGCGCATAATCGGTACCAATCAAAGATTAGGGTCGAAGACGACCAATTGGGAACTCCTTCCAGGTCTGTTTATCCTATCAGGCCTGTCGATAGAGTTAAAAGGGATATTGACCGGGAACCACGGTAAAACAGAGATCAATACTAGTCATACAGTGGAGATCAGAGAAATAACAGGCCTGGACACAACCATGTTCGAGGTGATAGAAGTAATGATCGAGGTCATAGCTCTCGAGGGCTCATGAGTAAGACTGGTTTCGACAGGAATGTCAAGCCCAAAGAAGCACTGTGACTATCGGAATACAACTTCAACGTTGATGCGTCAGCTATCGTATCATCCATCGGGCGCAGACACCAGGTGGCCTCGACCTCGATAGAGTGATCCAGCGCAGAGAAATACTAATCAAATGTGCAAGTATTATGGAAACCATGGCCATATAACAGAAGATTGCATACATCTAAGGAAGGAGGTAGCTCGTTTGTTCAACGAGGGGCATCTTCGAGAATTCTTAAGCAATCGGGCTATGAACTACTTCAAGAACAGAGATTCAAACAGACAGAATGAGCAATAGGAGTCGCAGTACGTAATCCACATGATTGTTGGAGGGTTCGATATTCGTCAGGGGCCCGTATTTAAGCGCACCAAGGTGTCGATCACAAGGGAAAAGCAGAGTCGGGATTATGTACCAGAAGGGACCTTATCTTTCAATGACGAGGATGCAGAGGTGATCTTACAACCCCACAATGATGCACCGATAATATTTGTTCTTATGTATAAAAATTAAGTTAAACGTGTTTTGATTGATCCAGGTAGCTCGCCCAACATTATTCGATCGAGGGTCATAGAACAGCTCGGCCTGCATGATCAAATTATGCAGGCAGCCCGAGTACTTAACGGCTTCAACATGGCATGCGAAACAACGAAAGGCAAAATAATGTTGCCAGTGAACATGGTCGGGACCATCTAAGAAACAAAGTTCCATGTGATCGAGGGTGACATAAGGTATAACGCCCTGTTCGGAAGGCCATAGATCTATAACATGAGGGTAGTACCCTCAATCCTTCACCAGGTTCTGAGGTTCCCGATGCCAGAGGGAGTCAAAACGGTTTATGGGGAGCAGCCCGCTGCCAAGAGATGTTTGCAGTCAACGAAGTGATACCAATATCGGCACTCTCATCAACAAAAGGATCGGATTCAAAGGAAAAATAGGAGGCCAAATAGCAATCACAAACACCAGCCTCGAACCAATCAGAGAAGCAAGGGATCGACGAGGATGATGACTATTAGATCCCTCGATCTTTCATAATCTCTGATGACTCCGACGCCACTAAGTCAACGGTCGAAGAGTTGGAACAGGTCATACTGATCGAGCATATGCCCGAACGAATGGTATACCTGAGCACGAGGTTAACTCCCAACCTTAGGAAAAACTTATTCAATTCCTTTTAGCTAACATAGATTGATTTGCTTGGTCCCATCTCGATATGACAGGGATCCCGCCAGAAATTACTACCCATAAGCTAAGCTTGTACCCGAGGTCTCATACGGTGACGCAAAAAAGAAGGCCCCAATCCGAGGTTAAGCATGCCTTCATCAAGGACGAGGTAACCAAACTTCTCAAAATAGGATCCATCCGGGAAGTAAAGTATCCCGAATGGTTAGCAAACATAGTGGTAGTACCTAAGAAGGGAAATAAACTTAGAATGTACGTAGATTATAAAGACCTGAATAAAGCATGCCCTAAGGATTCTTTTCCTTTGCCTAATATCGATCGTATGATGGATGCCATGGCTGTCCATGAGATTCTCAGTTTTCTCGAAACACACTCCGGGTACAACCCAATACAGATGAACCTGGATGATCAGGAAAAGACCTCGTTTATCACTAAGTATGGCACCTACTGTTATAATGTAATGTCATTCGGACTAAAAAATGTTGGTGCAACTTATCAATGCCTAGTAAACCGAATGTTTGAAGAACAAATAGGAAAATCAATGGATGTTTATATTGATGACATGTTTGTTAAGTCCCTGCGAGCAGAGGACCATTTAAAGCATTTGCAGGAAAATTTCGATATATTGAGGAGGTATAACATGAAGCTCAACCAAGAAAAGTGTGTGTTCGGGATCGGCTCAGGAAAGTTTCTTGGCTTCATGGTATCCAATCAGTGGATCGAGATCAACCCCGATAAAATCAAAGCTATTGAGGATATCACGGTAGTAGATAATGTAAAGGTTGTGCAGAGGCAACGGGGCGCATAGCCGCCCTAGGGCGATTCATTTCAAGATCCTCAGATAGGAGCCACCGGTTCTTCTCGTTACTTAAGAAGAAGAATAAGTTTACGTGGACTCCGGAATGCCAACAGGTCCTGGAGGAACTAAAGCGGTACTTATCAAGCTCGCCTCTACTTCACACTCCAAAAGCGGATGAGCAGTTTTACTTGTAATTAGCAGTCTCGAAGATAGCGAGTGGAGTCTTGGTCCGAGAAGAACAAGGTACGCAATTCCCTGTCTATTATGTTAGTGGGACCTTAGGTGAGGCCGAGACCAGATATCCACACTAAGAAAAAGTAGCGTTTGCTTTAATAAGCGCCTCTAGAAAACTAAAATCATATTTTCAATGTCATCTAATATGTGTTGTAACAACTTATCCACTTCGAAATATTTTGCATCAAATTCCAGCTTCGGGGTCGATTGGCCAAAGGGGCAGTAGAAATCAGCGGGTACGATATCGAATATCGACCCTGAACAGCCATCAAGTCTCAAATCTTGGTAGACTTTGTGGCTGACTTCACGCTAGCACTCGTACTCGAGGTTGAAATGGAATTGTTAATAAAATCGGGTACATCCTCGGGAGTCTGGACCCTCTTTACGGACGGTGCTTCAAACGCAAAAGGGTCCGGGCTAGGCATCATACTAAAACCACCCACAGGTAACGTAGTTAGACAATCTATCAGGATAACAAAATTGACTAACAATGTGGCCGAATAAGAGGCCATGATTGCAGGTCTCAAATTAGCTAAAAGCTTGGGAGAGCAGGTCAACGAGGCCAAGTGTGATTCCCTCCTCGTGGTAAACCAAGTTAAAAAGACCTTTGAAGTTTGAGAAGACCGAATGCAGAGATACTTGGATAAACTACAGGTGACTCTATATTTATTCAAGGCATGGACTTTGCAGCATGTACCTCGAGATCAAAATAGTGAGGTTGATGCCCTCGCAAACTTGGGGTCCTCGGTCGAAGACGACGAACTTAATTCAAGGGCTGTCGTACAACTCCCAAGATCGGTGATCAAAAAATGTCATGCCGAGATAAACTCCATAAGTTTGAAATGGGATTGGAGAAAAAAATACGTGGAGTACTTAAATAACAAGGAGCTCTCATCAGATCTAAAGGAGTCGAGAGCTCTACGCACGAAGGCAACACGATTCACCTTGTCCAAAGACACAACAACAAGATGATCGATGGTCCATTAGAGATATGTCTAGGACCGGGAGATGCCGAATACGTCCTAAAGGAAGTCCACGAGGGCACTTGCAGAAACTATTCTGGTGTTAAATCATTGGTCCAAAAAGTAATCAGGGCTGGATACTACTGGAACGACATGGAGAAAGATGCAAAGGAAAAAAATGCCAAAGGCATGCGTCAATGATTCATCAACCTGGGGAACAGCTCCATTCGGTCTTATTCCCATGGTCGTTCATGAAATGGGAGATGGACATCGTTGGTGCTCTTCCATCGGCCCCAGGTAAAGATCAGTTTATTTTATTTATGGCTGATTATTTCTCTAAGTGGGTTGAAGCACAGGCTTTCCAGAAAGTCAGGGAAAAAGAGGTCATAGACTTTATTTGGGACCACATCATATGTCTATTCGGGATGACCTCCGAGATTGTGTGTGATAACGGAAGCAATTCATCGGCAGCAAGGTGACTAAATTTCTCGAAGATCACAAGATCAAAAGAATCCTATCAACACCTTATCAACCCAGCAGGAGCGGACAAGCCGAATCGACCAACAAAACCATCATCCAAAATCTAAAGAAGAGATTGACCGATGCAAAAGGGAAATGGAGGGAAATACTACCCGAGGTTCAATGGGCATACCGCACAACATCGAAATCCAGTACCGGAGCAACACCTTTCTCATTAGTTTATGGTGCCGAAGTTCTAATCCCGTTCGAGGTCGGAGAACCTAGCATCAGGTTCTGATATGCAACAGAAGAGTAAAATAATGAGGCCATGGATACGTGCCTAGAATTATCGGATGAAAGACGCGAAGCCACCCTCGTCCGGTTGGCCGCCCAAAAATAGCGGAATGAAAGGTACTACAATCGAAGAGCCTATCTTTGACAGTTTTAACATCGGGGACTTGGTGCTAAGGAAAGTCATCCTCAATACCCGAAATCTGAATGAAGGAAAATTGGGTCCGAACTGGGAAGGACCGTACCAGATTCTTGAAGTCGCTGGAAAATGATCTTACAAGCTCGAAACTATGAACAGGGAACAACTACCGAGCAATTGGAACATATCACACCTAAAACGATTCTACTGCTAAGGTACGGCCCCTCTCCATTTTCATTTATGTTTTAGACTAACTCTTGCAGGTGGTCAACCAGAAACAACGATGGATTTTAGGACACGAAGTCTTTAGGTATGAAAGCACCTTCTTTCTCAAAGCAAACTTTCTCCCTTTTTACTAGTAGTTGAGTGCTCATTGTTGTTCGGATCTTGACCGGATCTGTGTACTTATGCATATATACTTATATTTATAATATATGTACATATAGATATTTTATCCACATAGTGATTGCACTCTTTTTTCCTTAGTCCGATTTTGTCCTAGATGGGTTTTCCAGCGAGGTTTATAATGAGACAACCATTGATCGTGCTAACTTAGAACAATTCAGCAGTATCTGAGGCTCCTTTGCAATCAACCTCGAATATTAGGGGGCATTGCTCTCGAATGTCAACTTTGTTGTGAGGAAATTACTTTATAATAGCAAGGTCACAATAGGTGATTGTATGGGCCGTGCCCGCATAGGTTGCTCGAGCCTGGCACAGAACATGTACGCATGTATAATCATTTTTTGCAATAATAACGAGAATTATTTTTCCTTACCAATATCTCATGCCTTAGAAAAAGTTTTTCTACTTTACAATTCCATACTTTCGATCTATTATGGAAACGAACTTAAGGGTCGATCATAACCAGAGTTCGGATAATTACCCCCACACTCAGGGTCTGCTGTACGAAAAGTAAATTCGAACAAGATCGAATTATTGAAACATCGAGGTCATAAGACCTTTTAGGCAACCCTCAAATTTTAAAGATCATAGCCGCCCCACTCGGAGACTATTACTTCGAGAAAGCTCGAAGTAAAATAAGAAAATAAGCCCAACGGGCAGATCCCGTACTAAGAGGCTACGACCGAATTAACGTTGTTCGGAGACGTCCGAATTCATCACAAAATAGGCCTTCGAATTCTTTCATAACCAGTTTTAAAGGCCACTCCCGACAAAGTCACAAAAGGCTTCGTTGATATCGAGCCTCAAAAATCCTAATGAATGCAAATGTCGTTCGAACTCTCAAATGATTCCTTATTATTTCGTGCTAAGGCACTCCAAGTTTTGTAAATATGAATGATAAAAACATTTTTTAGCCAAAAAAGTAGAAATGCTTACACTTACAAACAATCTTTTTACAAAGGCCAAATTGGCCAAATAAAAAATTACAAAGGCATAAGGGTTGCTTTTACTTCGAGTTCGAGAAATCATTATCGCTCAGCTAGTAAAGGGTTACCCTATTTCGAGTCCGAGCATACCCTCTCTCGATCATAAAGCCTAAACGCTACACCGATTCGATTTCAATCAAATCGACCTCGGACCTTAGAATACAACTTCATAACTTTATGCTAAGGCACTCTGACCTTTGTATAGATCAATGAAAAATGGATAGACTTAGAAGCCATGAAAGAGAAAAAGGGTTTTATATATACAACTCAAAAGTAATTTACAAGGGCAAAAGTCCCGATGGAAATTCTCTACATAAAGCCGTAACAGGTCTCGGCAGAAGTACAAAATATAAAATCCTAAAGGACTTAGTTATCTCCAGGAGCAGCATCTTCACCCTCGGGGCCTTCTCCACTTTCAGATCTGCTAATCCCCTGCCTTCAACTTCAAGCTCCTTAACGCTCTTGATATCGGCCGTAAGATCGAAGCCACGAGCATGGATCTCCTCAACAGTCTCCCTCCAATATTGGCATTTGGCATGCTCAGCGACCTAAATTTTCTCGAACCTGAGCAGCCTCGACAACTTCCTTTGCTCGGACCTGAGCAGCTTCAGCATCGGTCCGATAGATAGCCACTATTGCATCAGCGTTGGTCTTGGTCTCTTCGACCTCCGATTTGGCAGCTCCAAGCTCTATGGCTAGCTTCTCCCGATCAGAAATTGCCGAATCCAGCTGAGACCAGAGTTCCTCGATTTTCTTGGCTTGCACCAAGGCTTTCTCTTTCATGCTTCTGAGTTGGATTTTAGTTGAGGCCAGTTAGGCTCGGACGGTCTCCTTTTCTGAGGCATGGCAATCCATATTCTTCTTCCACGCCTCTGCCTCAGCCTTCATTGCGCCTACTTCCTCACGAAGTTTCCTGATCACATCGAGCTTCTGTTGGACTTGCGGGACCGAAAAATTAGCCACCATGCCCGATCCAGTGTCATTAAC
This sequence comes from Nicotiana knightiana, assembly GCA_005239525.1. Taxonomy (NCBI): domain Eukaryota; kingdom Viridiplantae; phylum Streptophyta; class Magnoliopsida; order Solanales; family Solanaceae; genus Nicotiana; species Nicotiana knightiana. Next base: position 12,877 of record ML403354.1, read on the forward strand.
TTCAAAGATTCTTCTTACTTGCTCGGCCAGTTCAGCATGTTCCTTCTGAGCCACGTCTAGCTCAGCACGGAGGCCTTTTGCTTCCCCTTGTCTCTGCTCACTAAGAAGATTGAAGGCATCTTTTTCCTTAGTGAGCCCTTGCATCTCGGCCTCATACCGGCTCAGCTCCCCTCGGGATCGGAAGAAATTCTCATGATGAAGCACAGAATCCTACAAACATAGAACAAAAGAATTATACAAAGGGAGAAAAATATAAGTATGAAAATGGACATCAACAAAGAAATCTGGGATTACCCGGTTTAAAGCCTGCTGGGCTTCGTTGAAAAGACAGTGTGTTTCCACCTCATCCATCTTGGCATGGTCTTCTTCTGTGACCAAGCATAGGAGATAACTAGCCACCGCTACAGGGATAGCAAGAATCTCAGTATCCTCCGGGATCGAGATAATAATTAATCGCTTGCGCCCGGGATCAACACTAGGGGTCGGAACTGTCTAGTCAGGTCAAGGATAGAGGAAGCCTCATTCGAGCTCTTCCTCGGTATCTCCAAGTCACTCAAACTGGTGACATCCTCCACTCCGACAAAATAGCCACGAAAAGGATCTTCAGCTCCATGGACCGCTTCGCCATGGAAAGTCTCCACTGCCTGAGCTTCACGTATCATCGACTCAAAGAATAAAGGGAACGAGAGGGAATCACCGATATCTATCACCCCAAGTGGGTCTTTTGGAGAACTGCCCTCGTCTCGGGGAGCCTCGAGCATGATCTTTGTACCAGCGCCAACTGCCTCCTCGGTAGCCTTCTCGCCTCGAGGTAAAGCGTCTTCAGCTTTTTATGGTCAAGGAGGTTTTTTTATATCGAGCATATATATCTCGTTATCGGCTCGCATCGACCCGGAACCAAGGAGGTTTCCTCAGCCTTGAAGTCAGAATTGATGACACACCCCGGGGGGAAAAACTCTTCGAGGCGTGCCTCTGTCGTTGGTTCCTCGCCAGCCGGCCAGGACGAGGAGGCAGTTTCTTTTTGCGGAACAGTTTTTGATGTTTTAGCCATGTAATTTTTACGGGCAAAGAAGAGTAGAAGTTAAAAAGAAACACTTAGTGTTTTGGGATAAAACGAGCAAGGAAACTCAAAGATATGAAAATATGAAGCTTTGACGAAGACAAAGGACTCTGAAGAGTAGAATGAAGAAGATTTGAAAGTGAAGTTTGAAAGAGTGAAGAAGGAGGGTATTTATTAATTTCACAACGACGGTTCAAAACCTGTAGTGGCCGACCGTCGACTGACGCGCATTAAATGCCTGGGAAACTGTACCGACGAGATGTTTCGGTCACCTCTACTGCTTACGTCACAGTGCTTACATCATAATGTACCGAGGTGAAGATCAAGGACTCAAATCGTTTCTTGTCATTACTCTCCAAAAAACGAGGGGATTATCTGTATACGGTAAAAAATAGACTTGCCCTTTTGTTATGGTTACTCGAGACCGGGGTGGAAGGTCAAGGTTCAACCCCACGGCATATTGAACAATGACACGAAGTCAGGTTGCCAAGCCCTTAATTCGAGGATCGGTCAAGGAGGACGATCAATCAAAATCGAGACCGAGTGGAGTGGAGATCGAGTGGCACTGAAGGGGGTTTACCTGGTCAAGTAACGGTAAGCTGAAATATCTGAGATCGAGCGAGGATCTCGGCTGGAATCTCGGCACATATCAAGTTGAGGTCGGATAATCAACCAATCATGGGATTTTTTGTTGTATTTAAAATTGTACCATAAGTAGAATTCATCTGCTATATAAAGGGGGTTCTAATCGTTTTATAATCATTACGTTCACGCATAACAAAGTAATATATTACATTTTCTCTCTTAAGCTTTCATACTCTGTTGCTCAGTTCATACTTTTCAATAGCATATTCATTTGGTTCGAGAACAACATAGCTCGAGGGCCAAAGTTGTGCATCATATTTGGTTTGCTCTGCATATTTTTATTTACAGTCAATTTTTAATATCAATTTACATATTTCCCAGTTTGTGCCAAGTAAAATCACATATCCTTAAAATCACTTATAAATTTCATTGTTATCCGATTTTAAGGGTAAACACTTTTCACATTGTCACAAAGAAAATCATTAATTTAATTTGTTGATATTTCATTTCCCAAAAAACATATAAAGAGAAGAATCCAAAGTAAAAATGTAGTTAAGCAATATTTACCTTCTTCAACTAAAATTGAGCAGAAAAAAAGACAGAAATAGCCAGCACTCTATGGGTACTATCTTCACGTTTCTGAGAATGTATTGGACCTTTATTTCTTAAAATATAAATATAGTACACTCTTTTCTTGCATTTGACAGATAATGTTATTACTAGATACAAACGCACACATATGCTAGGCGTGTTCTTCATATAAATTAAATATATTTCCGTTAAGAAAGGATCTCAAATGGCTGAAATTTTCAGAAATGAACGTGACTGCAGTTCTCGAGATATATCATTTCTTTAATTCATGTAAATCAGTACATTATTTAATTTATCATCAAACATAATTAGAATAATAAAAATAAAAAAGCAGAACATACACGTGCTTAAAGTTGCACCTTCACGGAAATTCCAAAAATTAATAAAGGTACCGCAGAGTCTAGAGCTACAATGTGAAGGGCAAGCGTATAAATAGACGTACGCAATAAGCCCTAGTAAGAACAAGTTCAAGAAACTATTAATCCAAAACCTAAATAGGGCAAAAGAAAAAAAAAAATGAATCCAGCTGATAATGCAACCTTCTCTTTCTCTGACCTTGATTTTCTTGACTCTATTGACCACCATCTTCTGATTAATTCCGATTTTTCAAACAGTTTTTCGCCGATGAGTTCGAGCAACGTCGCAACTCCTAATAGTCCTAGTTCAAGTTTTGGCAGCTGCCTTTTGGATGAAAACATTGAAGAAACAACAACTCCTAAATCTCAATCGCAGGGCGGAAAGGCGGCGCATGAGATAAACACGAAGCAAGATTGGAGGCGGTACATAGGAGTGAGACGGCGGCCGTGGGGAAAGTTTGCGGCGGAAATAAGGGACCCCGACAGGAGAGGTGCAAGACTGTGGCTAGGAACTTATGAGACCCCAGAGGATGCAGCGCTGGCTTACGATCAAGCCGCTTTCAAAATCCGCGGTTCGAGAGCTCGGCTCAATTTTCCTCACTTAATTGGCTCAAACATGCCTGAGCCGGCTAGAGTAAAAGGGAGTCGTCACAATTCATGCTCACTGGAGCCATCGTCTTCGTCCTCCACCGCATTATCGGAAAATGGGACAAGGAAAAGAAATGTAGATGTTGTAAATTCTATTGCCAAAGCCAAATCGGTTGGTCACATCCGCAATCTACACATGTTACTATAACTATTCGGAAGGAAGAGTTTTCAGTTCTTTTTTCAAATGCAGTAACATTACCACATAAATAATTACTGCTCAATCATGTTATTTTCATTCGTACGTTCGATATTTATGTTTTCTACGTAGTAATCATTAAATTAGCTCAAAGACACTGTGCATAATGCAGAGAAGGAATACCCGATCGAATAAGCAAAGTTCTAAAAAACTGTCTGATCAAGATCAGTTGCTAGAGAACTTTCTAAGAAAATTATGCTGAAATGTCTTTTAGAAACTTGTTAAAACAATTTATATTTGGATATCCGCTGTTTAAAAAACGTCTTTTTTATGAAAACATGTGCTGTTTAATTAATTAGGTATATGTTCTCTAAGAAGCTGAAAATATTAAAGCTGAATACATACGGAGACACTTAAAGTTGGCACAATCTTTCGTTTAAACACCTGAACTCAAGGGTGTTCCTATTGAGCACTTATACTACCCGAAACTTATTCTAATTGAACACGTTTTGCTGAGTTAGCACATAAAGTGAGTTTCAACCGACATAGGCGCGTGAAGACCCCCAAAAACAGTATTTTTATTTTTTCTTTCTTTTTTATTTCCTTCTTCTTCTCTCTCAAAAACAAAACAGATCTGGAAATTGGATTTTTGCACTGATTTCGATTTGAATTGTTGTGTCTGAACTCGATTTACATCCGTTTTATTCATCTAAATCGATTTGAATTTTGCACTGATTCGATTGAACCAGAGTATAATGGGGTGTAAATCGTGTGTAATGTTACAGGCTGTTATTCGATTTGAATTTTGCACTCATTTATGTGTCTGAACTCTGTATCGTGGGGAATTGAAAAACGAATAAAATTTAAAAACGAATAAAATCTGAACCAGTCTACTGTTGCACTGATTTTGCTTACAAAATTTGAAAGCCACCATTAATGGGTCTTTAAAAAGCTTGAAAGGTTTAAAATGGGTTACTTGATTTGATGAAAGTTTGGGAAATTAATATCGGGGTTGTGTTCGGGTCGTCGTGGGGAATCTTTAGCTGAAGTTATAACAAAGTTTGACGAGTTTCTCTTAAAGATTTGGATTAAAATCGTACTTGGAACAAAAACACACATGAAAATAGTGAAAAAGACCAAGACCACTGATTTATTTTGTTTATTAAATAGATTTAACATAGTTTTCCTTTTTTTTTTTTACTCAAAATAATATAAGTCATTTTTTTATTCATCATTCACCACATCAGCAGCGAGTGCATTGCACAAACTTTGTAAGTTTGACTGATTTTCAAAAAAGTGTTCAATTAGAATAAGTTTCGGGTAGTATAAGTGCTCAATAGGAACACCCTTGAGTTCATGTGTCTAAATGAAAGATCGTGTCAACTTTAAGTGTCTCTGTTTAACCATGTCAATGAAGGAGTATATAAAGTATTCAATGTGTAATGATTTGCAAACTGATATTCGGCAATCAGTTCCGGTTTGTAATGATCCACATTAGTTTCTCATTTCAATAATATCCAGTCTTTTTAGCAAAAAAGAAAAACAAGAAGAAAAAAGATAGTAGTTAAAGTAGACTTGACCCGGGTAGGCTTCTTCTTCACTTCTTCAATTTTGACCCCAAAAATAAACCATAATCATATGGAATCTTCTCTAATATTGCAATTTCAATTATTGAAGACTTATTAATTCCCAACACTGTATCATTGCTGTACTAATTGTTAAATTATTGGTCCTTTTGTACTCTTTTTAAATTATCGGATGTGTTTTTCTAACAATCATAAAGCCACGGAGGTACTAATTGTTAAAGAAGTTGCTGAACAAGTTTTAGGATATTCGCAAAAAGTGTCAAAGCTCTCCCGTATTATAAAATTAAAGTCGATGCAGCTCGTCTTTAATTAACAGATAATTAAGTGAATTATCTACCCAGCTGCTGCACTTTGTTGTTATATATGAACGAAAATGAGAAATCAAATAGGGCTTGAAATATAATCATGAATTTGCTGATATCTAAAGGTTGTACCAGTAAAAAAATTATAGAGAGAAGAATTCATAGTAAAAATGTATTTCTTCAACGAAAGATGAGCCGTAAAAGACATAAGTAGCCACACCTCTTTAATTTTGATTTCTATTGCTTGTGTAATATCGTATGCTAATATTATATCCTCACGAGTTCACATTTCGAAAATGTACTGGACCTCTCTTTTTTGAAATGGAAAATAAAATGCTCATGTTATCAGAAAACCAAAAAGGGTTTTGAGAAAAAGCTATAAATATACTAGGTTTTTTCTACAAATAAATAGTATATACCTCTGTTTTAAATTACTGATCTCAAATGATTCTGAAAATTTCAGAAATGACGGTGACCGTACGCAAACAGTTTCCATATCTCAACAAGGACTATACTGCATATCATTTCTTGAAATTGAAGATCACTACATTATTTTATTCCTCGTCAAATGTTAGGATAATAATAACTAAAAAGCATAACATACATGTGCTTAAAATGGTACCTTCATAGAAATTCCAGAAAAAAAAATAATGAAGGTCGGGAACAGAGCTAGAGTTATAGGCCAAGCGTATAAATAGACGTACAGTATCAACGGTTCTATTCATCCAGAATTAATAAACCCTAGTAATTAGAGAAAGTGCAAGAAACATCTATTTCAAAACTCTAGAGAAAAGAAAATGAATCCAGCAGACTTAACCTTCTCTCTCTCTGATTTTAATCTCCTTGAATCCATAAAGCAACATCTTCTAAATCATTCAGATTTTTCTGAAATTCTTTCGCCAATGAGTTCAAGCAACACATTGCCTAACAGTCCTAGCTCAAGTTTTGGCAGCTCCCCTTCAGCAAAAAATAGCTTCGAAACCTCCCTTTGGGACCAAAACTTTGGGGAAACAATACCAAATCTCGTAGAAAAGTGCGAGTCCGAGGAGGAAACGAAGGGGAATGTGGTGGCGCGTGAGAAAAACGCGCCGCAAGATTCGAGGCGGTACATAGGAGTTAAACGACGGCCATGGGGGACGTTTTCGGCAGAGATGAGAGACCCCGTTAGGAGAGGTGCAAGGCTGTGGTTAGGAACTTACGAGACCGCAGAGGATGCAGCGTTGGCTTACGATCAAGCCGCTTTCAAAATACGCGGCTCGAGAGCTCGGCTCAATTTTCCTCACTTAATTGGCTCAAACATGCCTAAGCCGGCTAGAGTGAAAGCAAGGCGCAGTCGTACGCGCTCACCCGAGCCATCGTCTTCTTTATCCACCTCATCATCAGAGAATGTAACAAGAAAAAGGAAAATAGATGTGATAAATTCCATAGCCAAAGCCAAATCGGTTTGCCATGGTTGGAACCTCCAGATGTTACTATAACTATATTTGGAAGGGTACTTAGTATTAGAATAACATTTTTTTTTTGAACTAAAACATTTTAGCTCACTCCCGGTTAGCTCGCTAACTTCAAGCTGTCCCTTAAAGCATTGGTTGTTAATTAGAAACCTTTCTTTTATTGCAAAAGTCAAAAGATTTAATCAAAATGTATTTGCTCTATTCTGCATTTAAGAAAATTAAAGAGTATCTAACTCAATGATGTACCTCTCGATCGAGAGTATTTACACTGCTGTAATTTTGTTTAGTTCTAACTTCTCATAAATTGTTAGGAGTACTCTGTCTAACTATTGTTGTATATACTAGACTGAGACGTACTTGTAACTAGTTGAGGGACTAAAGTATAAATAGGAATGAGGAGTTAGCTGGAGTCAATTAAGTGGTTTTGTAAAAAGGGACCACTCACGTGTAATGAAGACACAAGAAAGAAAACCAGCCCATCTTCTTCATCTCATTTATGCATCTCTCCACTTCTTCTCTCCTTCTCCTCGGATACTGGTTTGCTTTCATGTGTACTACTTCTGATGAATTAAGCTAATTTATCATAGTATTAGAGCGACGGTCGTCAATTCATCAAATTAGGAAGAAATTTAAAGAATCGAAGCTCGTCGGAACTCCGATCTGATAAGCTATGGCAGGAAATGAGGTCGCCTCACTAGATCACAATCATCAATTATTTTTGCAAACCTCAGATGCTCCTAGACTTGTCCCAAAAGGCCAGGAATCATCTTAAGGGAAACTGTTTTGAAATAATTAGCTATCCAATTGATTTCAAAAGTAAAAGAAAAAATTAGACTGGAGGAGGAAAGGTGAATGCAACCAACTATGAGGAAGGTAAGGAAGCTGTCACAACCCAACTTCATGTCAGACCGTGATGGCATCCAGCACTGTTGCTAGATAAGCCAACCGTGAACAACTTAGTGATTTTTTCATTTTTATTAAGAAATTCCAACAACTAACTTTACTTAAATTCAAAGCATTCAGTAATAACGGATTTGCAAGGCAAATAATAGCGGGTACAGCTAAATGAAATCCTAACTATAGAAATACAACCCAAAAATAGTAGCCTACTAATGTGTGTGCCAACATCTAGTGTCACAAGTATGTGGGCAACTAGTAGAGTGTACAAAAAATGACTATCCTACTGTCTGAAATAGTATAGACAAATAAAAGCAAAAGAGAAACTCCGGCGATGCTGTTGAACGGCTCGGAAGGGGGTAGTTCATCGTGAAGTCTCGGACCACGGTCAAGTATGCGCACCAGGCGGGTAACTAGATGCACCAGCCTCATATCCTGTAAAATTAAGTACAGAATCGTAGTATGAGTACATAAACAATATGTACCCAGTAAATATCCAGTCTAACCTCGAAGAAATAGTGACGAGGGGTCGACTTAACACTCACTAGGGCTAACAATAATATATTAAAATGTTATACTAAGAATGGATTTGCATGAATAATACTGAAAGCTCAAGAATAGAAAAATATAAGTCCTTCTTTGACAAATATAAATGCCATCTCGGGATCATCATACAACAGTTTACATTTCAAGACATTCAAGCAATAATAATCATAGGGTGTACCAAAGAATTCACATGCGCAAGTTATGCCGAAGTCGTACGGCTCAATCCAACATAACATTAAATTGTGCATTTTCGTAGGGTCAAACAGCGCGAACCATAGATGCACCTATTTACTACTAAGGCGTTCGGCTCGATCCACAAATAGCAATTATTTTCAAGGAAACGTAATATCTCATTTTACAGTCAAGTATTCCAATAAATTCTTCAAATAGGTGAATTTATCCCTTTACGAATCCTTTTATCAATTCTAACATGACTCAAGTAATCAATTTAACAAGTAAGGGCACAAACATTTCAATTAAAGCATGATACGGGTCCTAAACTACCCGGACAATAGCATAATAGTAGTTATGTACGGACTCTAGTCACCTCGTACGTGTGTAGCCCCCCCTACAAATAGGTACACACATTTATTTAATTCGCTTATGGGGTTAATTCCCTCTTACAAGATTAGAAAGGAGATGTACCCCGTCTCAAAGCCTACTTCCCACTACAAGAATGCGCCCAAACCTTCGAATTTGACGCCAAACGACTCGAAACTAGTCAAACATTACATAAACTAATTAATCTAAGCTTAAAAGTTCATAGTCCTATTATTAAAGTGATAATCCAACCCAATTTGCAAGATTCCTAAAATTCACACCCTGGCCCACATGCTCGGATTCCGAAAATTTTCAAAGGAAGTTGTTACCCACAATCCAAGGAACATAAATATATGATCTCTGACTAAGTTTCATGGTCAATTTCGTGATAAAATCTCATTTTTATCAAACCCTAGGTTTTTCATCTAAACCCATGATTTCTACCCATTTTCATGTTAAAATCTACCCAAAATATATGTATTAAACTCACATTAAGTAGATATTACTTACCTCACAAATCTAGGTCAAAATCCCCTCCTTAGAAGCTCTCAAATCGCCCAAGAGTGGAAGAAAATGAATGAAAAATGACTTAAGTCCCGTAATAAATGAACCTCACAGCCCCAGCGATTTCCGCACCTGCGGTGCATAGGCCGTACCAGGTGGCCGCTTCTGCGAAATTGGATGAGCCGGCTGGGGCCGCATTTGTGGATAGGCTTCCGCTTCTGCGGTCCCGCTTCTATGGAGAAGGACCCGCATCTGCGGAAACTGGCTGCCCTCCTTGGGCCGCACCTGCGGGGCTTGGCTCGCACCTGTGGCCAAAGGCTCACAGGTGCGGGCACACCGGATCTAGTGCACCAGAAGCCCTGTTGAGTTTTAGACTTAACTTGTGCATCGTCTGAATGGCACCCGGGGCCCCCGAGGCCCCCTCCAAATTCGGCCGCAAGTGCGGGCACACCAGATCTGGTGCACCAGCAGTCCTGTTGAGTTTTAGACTCAACTTGCGCATCGTCTGAATGGCACCCGGGGCCCCTGAGGTCCCGTCCAAACATACCAATAAGTCTGGAATCCTAAAACGGGCTCGCTCGAACTCTCAGAACACCCGAAACAACATTAAAACTAAGAATCGCACCCAAAACCAATTGATTCAAACTTAAGAACTTCAAGTTCTTCAATTTACCTCCACTGCGACGAAACGTACTTACACTACTCATAATGACACCAAAATTTGCGTGTAAGTCTTAAATGACATTACAGAACTATTCTTGGTCTCGAATTTCTTTTTGGACCTCGATATCACCAAAACATGTTCCAACCCATATTTAAAGAACATCTAAAACCTTCAAGAGCCAACTTTCACTATTAGACGCCGAAACGCTCTTGGATCATCCAAAATCCGATCCAAGCATATGCCCAAGTCCGAAATCATCATACGAACCTATTGGAACTGTCAGATCCCGATTCTGATGTTGTTTATTCAAAATAATGACCGAAGTCAAACTTGGCCTTTTAAGCCAACCTTAAGGAACCAAGTGTTCCGATTTCAACCCAAACTCATTCAAACCCCGAACCAACCACCCCCACAAGTCACAAATCAGTAAAACCAAGTACAGGAAGCCTTATTTAGGGGATCGAGATTCTAGAAAGCAAAATGACTGGTCGGGTCGTTACAACAACAGTTGTGCAAGTGCAAGGGACTGGACAATTCTTCATAGAAGAACAATACAAGCAGCTAATCAAATTGTTGTCGAAACCAGCAACATCACATTGTTCCACAAACATGACATGTATAATTTCCTTGCTAGCAAATGCAGGTATGTGTGATTAGGTGATAGACACATGAACAACACATCATGTCACATATTTTAAGGACATTCTGAGTAGTGTGAAAAGAACTGATGATCAAGGAAGAAATGAAGTACAGTTACCTATAGGAAACAAGGCACAAATAACACACATAGGAGAAGCATCTATACTAGGGAATAAGACAGTTAAAAATTTATTATGTGTACCAGATTTTAAATTCAATCTGTTGTCAGTATCAAAACTCACCAGAGATCTCAATTGCTCAGTCACATTATTTCCTGATCTCTTCATGTTTGAAGATCTTTCCAGCGGCAGGGTGATGGGGATTGGTAGAGAAAACAACATATTGTATCTACTAAAGGAGAACATAACTATAGCTGCAGTAGGTTTCTTTATGAACGAAGGAGCAGAAAGTGAACCCTCGCACTTGAGGTTAGGACATGTATCATTGAAGTCGATGCAGCATATACTAGAGTTAAAAAATAAGGTGAATATACAGGGGCAGTAAAATTTCCATGTTTGTCCATTAGCTAGACAGTGTAGGTTAAAGTGTCATTAAGTAACTCCAGCTCCATTAACTCTTTTCAGCTTGTTCATCTAGATGTTTGGGGACCCCATAAAGTATCTACATATGATAGAAATCATTATTTTTTCACCATTGTGGATGACTACAGTAGATATACGTGGGTATGTTTGATTCAATCAAAATGTGAAGTGTTAGTTGGATAAACAAATTTCTTGCTATGATAAGAATCAACTTGGTGTGACTGTGAAAGTGTTGAGGTCAGGTAATAGTAGTGGTTTCTTTAATTCTCGATGCAATGATTTATTTACATCTTTGGGAATCATACATCAGAGTAGTTGTCCATATACACCCCAGCAAAATAGAACAGTTGAAACGAATCATAGACACATTCTAGAAGTTGCAAGGGCACTGATGTTCCAAAGCTTAGTGCCAATGAGATTTGGGGGTGACTGTGTAAGGATAACAACACATTTGATAAATAAGCTACCCACAAAAGTGCTGCAAGGGAAGTGTCCATATAAAGTACTACGTAATAAACCAGCAAAGATAGAACACTTAAAGGTGTTTGGTTGTCTGTGTTTTGCAAGTAACTTGCCTAGAAGTGATAAATCTGCTCCAAGAGCAAGAAAGTCAATCCTTATAGGATACTCAAAAACCCAAAACAGGTACAGGTTGTATGATTTAGATAGCAGAAGAGTGTTTATTAGTAGAAATATGTCATTCAGGGAACAAGTATTTCCTTTCAAGGAAGGAACTCAGACCACTAAAGACTTCTTTATATGTAGAATCAGTTGGAGTGCAACCAGCCACAAATCCAGTCACAAGTCAGTCATATATGGAGCAAGTACCTATACGTGAAACTAGTGTCAGGAAATCTAACAGGATTTCAAAACCTTCCATATGGCTCAAGGACTATATTACACCCTCTAGCACTCAGAATCATCCTCGTTATATTTCAAACACTGTGTCCTACTCTCATCTGTCAGCAAACTACATGTCTATTTGGGTGTGTTCTCAGCAATAGTTGAACCAAAGAGCTTCAAGGAAGCTTGTCAAGACAAAAATTGGGTAGAAGCAATGTCACAAGAGATTATAGCTCTTAAAGACAATGCAACATGAGAAATTGTTGACCTACCTGTAGGAAAAGGGCCATAGGATCCAAATGGGTGTTTAAGATATAGTATAAGGCAGATGGGGAAATAGAGAGATACATGGTTAGGCTGGTAGCAAAGGGTTATACACAACAACAAGGGTTAGACTATCCTGAGACCTTCGCTCCCGTAGCTAAAATGGTTATTGTGAGAACGATCATAAGCATGGCAACCTTTAGAGGATGGAATCTGTTTCAAATGGATGTCAATAATGCTTTTTTGCAGGGGGGGTATTTATGAAGATGTTTACATGGATCTCCCTTAAGGTTTCCAGAAACAAAGGAAGTATAAGATCTAAAAACTACTTAAATCACAATATGGTCTTAAGCAAGCCTCAAGGCAATGAAACATCAAATTGATTGAGGCATTGGTGGAAGCATGTATCATCAAAGTGCTTATGATCATTCACTCTTCAATAAAATACGAACTCTGACATTGTTGTTATGTTAGCGTATGTGGATGACTTGCTCATTATTGGGAGCAATGCAGAACTGATAGATGAAGCCATACAGACACTACACAATTCCTTTAAAGTTAAGAATTTAGGGGAGCTGAGATATTTCCTTGGTATTGAGGTTCTAAGATCAAAGAAAGGGATCCTGCTCACACACAAGAAGTATGCCCTTCAGTTGATATCAGAAGTTGGGCTTGCAGGAGCTAAATAAATCTCCACCCCAATAGATCTTAACCAGAAGTTAACCACTATTGAATATGACAAACATGTAGGGGTGAATGGGGATGAAGAATTAGAAGACATAGGGAGCTATCAAAGACTCATTAGCAAGCTACTCTACTTAACCATCACCAGAATAGATCAGTTTTGTAGTACAGGTACTCAGTCAGTTCATGAAGCATCCCAATCAATCTCATTGGGATGCAGTATTGCGAGTGGTGAGATATGTAAAAGCAACACCAGGTCTTGGTATTTTCTGTGCACGGGGCCTATAGATACATTGTCTACTTATTGTGATTTAGACTGGGCCTCATGTCCTAATACAAGGAGGTCTGTCACAGGGTATCTCATCAATCTAGGAGACTCTTTTCTTTCATGAAGGTCAAAAAAGCAACAAACTGTCAGTCGAAGTTGAGTACAGGAGTCTAGAAACATCAACAACAAAAGTCACATGATTCTTAGGATTGCTCTAGGAACTGCAGGTCCATGTTCATCAGCCAGTGTCTTTACACTGTGATAGCAAGGAAGCTCTACAAATAGTTGCTAACCTTATATTTCATGAACGCACTAAACATATCGAGATTGATTGTCATTTTGTTCGAGAGAAGATCAAGAATAGGCAGTTAGCACCACAATATATTTCTACCAGTTTGCAGTTGGAAGACCTCATGACCAAAGAATTTGGTTCATCCCAGCACTATTTCCTCTTGTCCAAGCTTGGTGTGCTCAATGTGTCTCACCTCAGCTTGAAGGGGAGTATTGTTGTATATACTAGACTGAGATGTACTTGTAACTAGTTAAGGTACTAAAATGCAAATAAAAATGAGAAGTTAGTTGAAGTCAATTAAGCAGTTTATAAAAAGGAACTACTCACGTGTAGTGAAGACATAAGAAAGAAAATTGGCTCGTCTTCTTCTTCTCATTTCTGCATTTCTCTACTTCTTCTCTCCTTCTCCTTCGACATTGTTTTGCTTGCATGCATACTATTTATCACTAACACATCTAGTTTGGGGTGGTGTTACTCCCACATATTCCCATGAAAGGTGGCTTCCACTTCACTTCTGCAATTTTTAAACTTATCAAAATTATTATTAATCATGGAATCTTTTCTCTTTATTGCACATGTTGTATTCTGACAAATTTGTATTACTAAATTAACTTTGCAATTTCCAACATTCAGGTATAAACAATTAAAAGAAATTATATAATCACCAAGGTTCTTTTGTACTCTTTTTAAAATATCAGATCAAGTGGCAGAACAAGTAATAACTTTATAATATACGAACAAGTAAAGGTCCCCTATAATTAAGGCCGATACAGCTTGGCTTGTTTTACTTTTTTTGTTACGTAAAAGTTATTCAATTTTGTGTTCATTACCTAAAAGTTATTTTTCGTTATTTTGTTACACAAAAATTATTTTATTATGCTTAAGTTATCACAATAATCACTTTGACAAGAATTTATAAAACTTTCACCTGAAAAGTCTTTTATACCTTTGACATTATAAATCCTCCAATTTAAGTAATACATTCTATATTATATAATATACAATATATTTTTACCTAGAAATTTTATTTATATTTAAAATAATTTTATATTACTTTATTTATTATTTTTATAATATATTAGTATATTTAATTTTCCCGTGATACTGAATTTGTTTAATCTATTCAAGCATGAACATATTTTCAAATATGGAAACAATAAAACAATATTTATTTGAAATAACAAAAATATATTTGTTTAACAAATGATAGGTTTTATAGTCAGTACAATTTTTAATTTTTTTAAAAGATATTTGAGTTTAATATTAAATTTTGAGCTTTATCTGTTGATATTATTTATTGAAACTGTTAATCTGATGTATGAGTTTATTAAATGTTGGTATTATATTTAATGGATTAACGAATATGGATTGATTGATAAATCTGTGACCGTTGATTTTATAATTCTTATTAAGAATATTTCATTAGGAAAGGTTAAGAACATTGACTTGAGATTTGTTCATAGTAAAGTAACTGATAAATTTAATAACGCTGAAAAATTAAATGTACGAATATATTATAAAAATAATAAATAAATAATGTTAACTTATTTTAGTTATAAATAAAATACCTAGGTAAAAATATATAATATAAAGGTATTACATAAATATGAGAATTTATATAATATTAAGGGCATAATAGACTTTTCAAGTAAAAATATTATAAAATCTGACAAAGGTGATTTTGTGATAACTTGAGCAAATGATTTTTGTGTAACAAAAGATTTTTTTTTTTTTGAGTAATAAACACAACGTAATTGATTTTTACGTAATAAAAAAAATAATTTTTAAACAGCAAACACAGTTAAATGACCATCAATAAAATTTACTCTAAAATAGGTCAGATAATAGAAAATAGTGAACATCGTTTTCCTTGTGCATTTTGTTGGGTGAAAAACATTTTCGTCAAAAAATGTATTCTGCGGATTGCGCTTTGCATCATTAAAGCATTTTCTGCATCATTTGCAAGCGTTTGATCGGTTATTAAAATAGGTAACATATTTTACCAAACACACTGTTCAATTCTTTATCTGTTGATAATGTTCTCCCATCGCAAGCCATGTGCAACAAAGATCTATAAGATTATGTCCACCTTGTCAACCAAGTAATATTGTATTTAAGCATTAATTACATCTTAAACAAAAGATGAGCAGTAAAAGAGAGAAGTAGCCATACCTCCATTTCTATTTCCTATCTAATATTGCGTGCAATTTTCAATATATTTTAACCTTTCTTAAAATCTGATGGACCTTTCTTTCTTAAAATAGAATATAGAATCTTTTTTACATTTGACAGCAAATGGAATCAGTAAAACCAAAATTTAAAAAGAAAGAAGTATACATATGCTAAGTTTGCCCATGTAAAAAAATTTATTTCCGTTACAAATTAACTGATCTCAAGTAATTCAGAAATTTTAGAAAATGAACGTGACTTTGTGTCACGACCCGGAATGCGAACATCGGGATCATGATGACGTCTAACATCCACTTGCTAGGCAAACAGACGTGAGATAACTAAATAGCCAATTTTTAACAGTTAAAACACAATAATGATATACAACGAGAAATAGAAACTCAAACGAATACAGTGCCAATATGAGTCACGTAATAATATCTACTCCCAAAGATCCGGAATTACGAATACACGAGCAATTAGAAGTCTACAAACAGATTCTAAAATAAATACAACTGTTTCGAAGGAAATGAACAATAAAAATGGGAAGAGGAAGAGGACCTCAAGGTTTGCGGACGCTGGCAAATTTACCTCAAGTCTCGGTATGCAATAATCCGATCTAACGCACCTCACGCACCGTTGGGACCAATATCAGGATTTGCATAAGAAGTGCGAAACTGTAGTATGAGTACAACCGATCCAATATACTCCGTAAGTGTCGAGCCTAACCTCGACGAGGTAGTAACGAGACTAGAACGGGAGACCTACGTAAATAAACTTGTACAAGTATATATAAAGCAACAATAATAACAGGAAATGATAACGTACAAATTGAGAGGGGACATGCAAAAAGAGGGCAATATAACAACTATGACATGTATGGAATCACGAAATAACCAAGTAAATCATTAATCAATGAAATTAGATAAACCAATAATATGAAAATGGCACGGTATCATCCTTTATGCTTTTACTCTCGTCCTGACCATGAAATGATGATATAAGTAAAATGGAATGGCATGACATCACCCTTTGTGCTTTTACTCTCATCCTCACCATGTAACAATGAATAAATGAGATAAAAGGCACGACATCACCCTTCATGCTTTTACTCTCTTCTTCACTATGTAAGAATCAACAAACGCGATAAATTTAATGGCACAACATCACCCTTCATGCTTTACACTCTTCCTCACCATGTAACGACGATAAAATAAAATCGGGAAATAAATAATGCGGGGAAGGTATTTAACATCAAATATGATGACAAGATACCAAACTTCAACTTCCAAAAATACTCAACAATTATGAAATAAGCAATAATTATGAAGCGAATAATCGAATAAGTAATAACCTAACCTAAACATGGATATCATAATTAACGGTGCAATAAAACACAAAGAAACAAGTTTCACCTGCATGCTTTAACCTAACAACAATGCATTAGTAGTCATCACCTCACATATACGTTGTTCCCACACATAAAATGCATAGAAAATAGACTAACAAGTCCTAATCCCTCATGTCAAAGTTAACCACGACATTTACCTCGCCCACAATCAAATCAAACAGGATTTTTTCTCTAAAATTCGCCTCCAAATCAATCGAATCTAACCAAATATAGTTCAAACAATTCAAAATAAGCTTTAGAAACTACTCATGAGTGAAAAAGATTCAATCTTTAACGATTTCGGAAAAAGTCAATAAAAGTCAACTACGGGCCCGCTTGGTCAAAACCCGAGATTCAGACCAAATCCAAATGGCAAAATAGCCTCCAGGCCGCCTAAATTTGTACCTCTTTGTCAACCCGGTAAATAAACTTACAAGTTTCCCATTTAAACACGTGTACTTGATGAAATGAGCACCAATAAATACCTTTAACCATTGACCAAGTGTATGTGGCAACAATATGTGTGACGTGGCAATAATGTATGCATATCACACAAATCAGACACGTGAAAGCTGTTTGCTTAAGTAATTGAAAATGAAAAGAAAAGATAAAAAGTGAAAAAGAATAAAAAAAAAAATCTCAAATAACTACCCGACATCTCATCTGTCTATCCCCTTTCCCTTTCTTTTCTTTTCTTTCCCCTCGACATAAGGTTGCAGAAGTTCTCTTCTCTCAGTTTCATGGATAAATATTATCTTCCTCCCCTTCAGGTGGAATTATTACTTGTCCTATTTCATCTGCTTTTGGCTAAAATATTCAATGGTAATGAACACTGTCGTGTCCTTCTGTTTCTCTCTTTTTTTTCCCTTTTCATCTCCATTCGAGGCTTTCAAGCTCTTCACTTTACAACAACGGTGCACCTATTCTCCATAAAAATACTTCAAATAAATCAATGGTCTGACTTCTCAAACATCACAATATCTCCTAGATCTGCAAACCTATGTCTCCTTCCCATTAAAACTGCTGAAAAATACTCAAAAACACATCATCCTTGGCAATCAAAAAAGACAACCATTTTTCATCATTAAAAGCTTAATTGCAAAAAATTAAAATGAATATCATCTTTAACTTCTTCTTGTTTGAGGGATTGTCCACGGCAAATAAAAATTTTCGGCTTTTTAATGGTGACTCGTTGATGCAATGGCTAATTTTACTGATTTAGCTGGTCTTTTGAGAGGACAATTTTTAAGATGAATATAATGGAAAAATTAATGATGGCTAGTATTGAATATGGTGGAATGGTGGTGGACCGACAAGATCTTTGACTATGAAAAAGAAGACAAAAAATTAATTTTTTTAAAAAGGAGTAGAATAAAAATCTGGTAAAATGTTTTTTTTAAAAGTAGGAACCCACAGAGTACACATGTCAAAGAATACAAGGCTTTAGTATATGACATGTCAGTCATGTCACAGTGAGGGAAGGACACATTCTGTCGGCTGCGTTTATTAGTATTCAGTTCATCAAATAGAGGTGGTCAAATGATAAAAAATCAAAGTTTAGTCATCTCGGTAAATATTTAAGTGGCTAGGAAGTCATTTTACCCAATTATCCATTTATCCCCAAGCACGATTATGTGATTAGTTTCGAAATCCAACCATAATTTGAGGCCTAAATCCCAATTTTTCAAAATTCCCAATTTCTATCTAAATCCCTAATTCTACAATGAACAAGAATAGATTAAAAGCTAAAAAGCAATGGGTGTTGACGCAAATGGAAGAAAATTAGTTAAAATTTACTAACATATGAAGTCGGGATGGAATTCCTCTTCAAAATCACCCCTATGCTGAGCTCAAATGTGGAGATGGTGAAAATGAAGAAAATCATGACTTTGGGATATTTAATTGACTGGGAGTCAGGTCTTCATTGCATTCGCGAAGAACCTGACGCGATCGCAAAGCACGTCAACCCTATTGGCCTACACGTTTGCGATGTTCCTCACGTGTTCGCGCAGGCTTCTCCCCCTGTCCTTCGTGTTCACGAGTCAGGGCTCGCGTTCGCATAGAACACTCAGCAGCTCCCCTCCCAGGCCCATACTCATCGCGTTCGTGTGGTATTTCTCGCGTTCGCGAAGGCTGATCGCACCACTGTTTCGCATTCGCATAGAGGAAATCCTAACCCAGCCCAGGTTACCCTTCGCGATCGCGAGAGTAGCTTTGCGATAGCGAAGAACAAAGCACCAGACACCAGAATCTCTAAAACCAACAATCCTTCTAAGTTCAAAATCTATTTGTAGCCTATCCGAAACTCACCCGAGCCCCTCGAACTCCAAATCAAACATGTACACAAGTGTAATAATATATACGAACTTGCTCGCGCGATCAAAAGAACAAAATAATAACTAGAACTACGAATCAGACATCAAAATATATGGAACTTTTTAAGAAAACTTAAGAACTTTCAAATTTACAACTGGAAGTCCGAATCACGTCAAATCAACTCTATTTTGCAACAAATTATGTAGACAAGTCATAAATAGTGAAATGATCCTATTCCAAGTTCCGGAACCGAAATCCGAATCCGGTAGCAACAAAAGTCAACCTACGGTCAAACTTAGAAATATTTTAAACCTTCAAATTACTAGTTTTCAACAAATCACGTCAAATCAAGTTAGGGACTTCGGAATTCAATTGGGCATACGATCAAGTCCCAAATTATGATACAGAACCACTGGGACCGTCATAATCGAGTCTGTTTGCATAAAATATTGACCGTAGTTAATTCGAATAATTTTTCAAGCTAAAATTCACACTTTCTTCCCTTTTTTACTTAAAAAAATTCGAAAAAAGATACGGACTGTGCATGCAAATTGAAAAAGGCTAAACAGAGCTATTCGACGTCTTAGAACACAAAAATAAAGGCTAAAACTAAAAATGACCTATCAGGTCATCGCACTTTGTCGTGGAAAGCATCTTACATTTTTCAAGGAGGAATATATCATTTCTTGATATCGAAGATAAGTACATTATTTTATTTCTCGTCAAATGTTAGGATAATAAAAACTAAAATGCATAACATAAATGTGCTTAATATGGCACCTTCACAGATATTCCTAAGAAAAAAATAAATGTAGGGACTAGAGCTACAATCATAGGCCAATCATATAAATAGACGAAAAAATATCAACACACTATTAGAAATCTGGTAAAAAGCGACCAAAAATAGCGACCAACATTGGTCGCTTATGTCAAATTACTGACCAAAATGCGTCCAAACACGCTTGGTCGCTATATTGGTGGTCCTTTTACTTTGGTCGCTAAGGTAAAAGGAACAACGATGCACTGTAAAGAAAATACCGACCAACTTTGGTCGTTATAATATTTTAATAATTTAAATTTACTGATCGAAGTTGGTCGGTATATTTAAATTACGATATTTAATTAATTATTATAATTTAAAAATTACCGACCAACGTCGGTCGATAAATTAAAATATATATTATTTTAAAAAATATATATTTAACAGTAGCGACCAAGGTTGGTTGCTAACTTTAAAATTTGGGTTCATAAGCGACCAGCCTTGGTCGCTAATATTTAATTTTTTAATTTTTTTTTGTCATAAGCGACCAAGGTTGGTCGCTAATTCCCAATCTGGGTTATAATTTTGGCACAAATGCCTGTTTTGGCAGCTACACCACCTGCCAGCATACCAAAATCCCTAAATAACAATACAACTCAATACATACAATACAATTCTATACTAAAATCTCCACAACAACAACAACAACAACGCAACAACAACAACAACACAATTCAAAAAATACATTAAAACTAACAAATTAAAGTTCAATAGAACTAACAAATTAAACTAACAAAACTAAGTTACTGCTTATTACAACTAGTTCAAAATGGTTCTATTTCTCTAGTTCAAAGTATATAAAAGTCAAGGAGTGTTTTGTACAATATCATTATCACTGTCTAATGAACTTTCATCTATAAGACGATATAGAGAAGGGTCTCGTGGAGGATGGGAAGAACGACCACGGGGAGGACAAGAGGAACGATCATGGGGAGTATGGGAGGAACGCTCACGTGCAGGTTGAGCCTCTGGTGATGACTCACGAGACCGAAAAATCGGAAAAGTTCCAGTACATTGGAGAGTTCTGATCTGAGCTTTCATGACAAGGTACTGGGCATCTCTAACCTTTTCTCTTTCCTTGGCTGCTTCTAGCTCGGATGTGAGCCTTATCACAGTCTCCCGCATAGCGGAGAGGCTCTCCCCATCAAGTTTCTCGCCTTGCGAGGAAGTTCCTATTCCTTGCATTCCACACTTATAGCTATGAAATTTCTTAATAGGAAGCCCGTATACCTTCCCCTATTTTGGACCGCCAACAGACTTCATCAATATTCTTTCAGCATCCTCGTCCGAAGGTTGGGTTGGCTCACCCGACTCATTAGGTGGCTGAGTGCGGATGAATTCCTCCACATTAGTTTGGAAGTGACCCTATACAAAAATTTACATTGAATTAGTATTTCAAAATTTATATAAAAGTAAATTAAATACTTAATGAGAAGTGAAAACATACATCTACAGTCGAGGCCCGGTCCTCGACCCACCTTTCGTGATCCGTCTCTTTGTTCTTGTTCATAATATGTGTCTCCTTGAATAGCTCATCTTGGTTCATTGGACGCCCCAACTTCTTTTCCTGAAAATAAATTAATCTAGTTAATAAACAAAATAGATATACTTTGAAAATTAAAATAAATTAAGCAATTATGTACCAATCTTCTTTTTATTGTCCCTAGGCTGATCGCACCTCCAGTGTGCAAGGAGCCTCCCTTCTCAAATGCGCGAGCTTTATTTCCTTTTTCGCTCTTCTCTAAGAACTTTGCGGTAAGTCATTGACTTTGCAAATCATCCCACAAATTTTTAAGTAACCAATCATGCTTTTTGTTCTTCTTTCTAGCTTCGGAGAAAGTATACGATAACCGCTTGCGAGCTTTGTGATGAAAATTTGCAGCCACTTCCGCGCTATAACAGTGTTCCCATGCACACTTGCTCTGTATTTCAAAAGTTAATTATTATATGGAAATATCATAAATATAAATAATTAAACTGCTTAAAAGAACATTTATACCTTAAATTGATTGAAAATTTGCTCCTTCAGCGAGAATGAGAAATCAGTCCAAGTCGCATAAGGGCCATCATAAAGATTTCTGATGGCTTTGGTGATTATCCTCGTAGTCTTATTACTCGGGAAGAACCTGCAATTTAACAAAAAAAAATATTAATATCTCAGTAAAAACTTTACAAAACAATAACGCAAAAATAACAAATAACTCTTACCCATCACCCTCAGGGACTATGATGATCCTGCCATATTGATGAAAATGCACCTCCTTGTCATCATCTTCATCATCACCGTACGATGCATATATATCAGAGGCATGTGTGGAAGGTGTAGGGGGGGTCAGAGTTACTACCTCACATGCGAAGGCCTGAAATAGATGGAGTCGCTGATGAAGATGGTTGCGATCCCTGTGACTGCGACATAGCTGGATGGACCACAAGTGGTTGTGATACTGATGGATATGACCTGAGTGGCTGTGACATGGATGGATGTGATCCATGTGGCTGTGACATGGACTGATGCGATCCATGCGATGCAGACGCCTGCGATCTACGTGGTCGTGAGGCACCTGGACTGTATGCCGGACGTATAGTCATATGGCCCTGTGATAAAAGACCTGGTATCTACATGAAGGTGTAGGGCTCGTGATGCTGTGGCAGCTCAGTATAGCCGTGGGGTGGAGGATAAGACATAGGCATAGGCATAGGCATCTCTGAAGAGGGTGGAAAAGATGGAGTATTATTTTCTACCCTCCTATTTCTCTTCCTAGCCTTTTCTCGACCCCCAGAACCAGTAGGGTCATTGTTACCTTGACCCTTGCCTGTCATCTGCATAATATAAATACATATTTAGATTGAAACATATAATAAACTAGCTATAAAATGAGAGTTATTAAAAAAAAACCAACTTTTTAAAGCTCATCGACGTATTGTTCCTCGTCCGAGAATTCTTCTTCCTCACTTGTTTGAGCTTCATCAGTTGATTCTTCGTCCTCATTTTCTATAATTGCTACTTCATTTATATCAACTTCTTCCAATATGTGTTCAGGATGTTCCATATCATTTTCTAACTGATCGTCCACTATTTGGTGAACACTGGAGATATCGTTTTGATATGAAACATCTAATACATTCTCGACTTCCACCCTACCTACAGGCTTAGTTTTTATTACAACCCACCAATCAGACTTATTCCACCGCAATGGATAAGGAGCTTAATACACTTGCCTAACATTATGTGCAATTATGAAAGGATCATAGCGATCATACTCCCTCGTATGATTAACCTCAATTATGTTATATTGGTTGGGTACTCTTACTTGTTGGATTTCGGTC
This sequence comes from Nicotiana knightiana, assembly GCA_005239525.1. NCBI lineage: Eukaryota > Viridiplantae > Streptophyta > Magnoliopsida > Solanales > Solanaceae > Nicotiana > Nicotiana knightiana. The sequence continues at coordinate 36,300 of ML403354.1, forward strand.
ACCTGTATATTCTAGTTCTATTATTTCTTTGAGCACACCATAATAATCAATATCTCCAACTTGGTTGCCATCACCACCTTGAACTCACACCTCGCTGTTGTTGCTATTTTTATTTTTAGAGCAATCCTCTGTATGGAACTTAAAACCATTCACTACGTACTTAGACATTGTTGTGACCTGAAGCCCAGGTCCCCAAGATATATCTTTCAAAAATTGATTTACACCATTATTTGGATCATTTACCTACATATTGTTTAAAAAAAATCGTAAGTTAGCATAACTTACAAACATTGTTTACCTACATAGTGTTAGAACATTATCAGGATAAACTTACAAATTGTTTGAACCACGTATCAAATCTCGTATATACAACATCATGGCCAAATTGACCCACGAAGTGACTGTGACACATCAAATATTTTTAGTAGTTGCATCGAGATGTAATCACAGTAAATGTTATATTTTGATAACTACTAAATCAATACTTACTTGAGAAATGGTACAACTTCGAGACAATTTAGCAACACATGAAGTGTAGCTGACTTTACTCCATATCACTCAAACTTATCTTTCTAACATCCTTAGAACATCGGCCTGGTTGATTGAATATGGACATAGGCGAATATAATGGATCATTCACACAATCGACCGTGTGCCTATTGGGCCTATTCCTAGCACATGGCACATTACTCTCAAAATAATAAGAACAAAAATGAGCAGTTTCCTTTGCAAGATAAGCTTCGCATATAGATCCTTCAATCCTCTTCCTCTGCTTAAAACATGACAATCATGACTTTTCAAATGGCTCAACTTCTCTACCTCCTTTTTCACCGGTAAGGGTAATAAGGGAGTTTTTCCTCTTAAGTGACATTATTCGATTTTTGGGATTTATTTTTATTCATAGTCGCCACCCGGATTTTTTACGGTGTCCCCGAACACCATTTATTTATTTTAGAAATCCCAAAATCGAGGAATTTTGACTCTGTTAAATTGTCTGCGAACCAGAAATTCGGGTAACGAATTCTGTTAACTCGGGAGAAGGTGTTAGGAATTTCCGAGTTCCGTGGTTCTAGCACGGTCGCTTAATGATCATACTTGGCTTATTAAATTGTTTAACTACTCATTTTAGAACCTAGGTGCTTTCACCTCTTTTAATTAAGAAATCATCCTAAAAAATGAGTCACGCATACGTGTACCCATTCGTTTTGGCGCGTCAACAAATCATGTCACGCGAACGTGTCCATAATTAATAACGATGTATTATCATTAAGAAAATTTGGCCGAAGTTGCGAACGCATACCCCGATTTTGTTTTTAAGATTGTAATTATGTCACGGGAATATTTCCACAACCACGACGATGGATCAATTTGCGCCTAAAGCATTTTCTATGAATATACATTAATTAGTATTTGTAAGGGCCATAAGGGATCTAATGAAGATGGCAAGCTTCACTCTATTTAAAGAATTATATCTAATCAAAAAACCTAATGATGTTCTTATACAACTATTAGGTGGAATAAAGGAAAGTTGGTGTTCATGTTAGACCTTTAATTATTTATGCCTATTCTTGTTTGAGCTTAAAGCCAAAACTATTGGAAAGAAAAATTGGACCCAAGATCGAGCCCAAAAGTGAGGCTAGGCAGACTGTCGCCTCTTTTCAGATAGGCCAACAGATCCAAGCCCACTGCATTACTTAAAAGAGGCTGCTTAGAGAAAACACACACTGATGATGGCTGGGCTTGAGATTGAGCCCAAATGAAAGAACGGAGATAGCCGGAGCCAAACGAGACTGACCACAGCCCAAGCGGCCCCATTTGGGCCAACTCCAAACTCCAAATTCTTGGCAATGATAATTCAAACTCTAAGGCCCTATTGAGGCCCACCTGACCATAATTGACATACAACAACATGATATGCAATCCCCAAAAATCACAACACCCAAATAACCATTTTATACACTTTTAAATCATTGTTTTACTATTAATGTTAGCAACATACATCTGGAATTTAAAACTACTCACTAATTATAATGAATTCACACGTACAACAGCCTTAACAATACTAAGATTGTAAGCGATTTAAATCGAAAATATACAGTGGTCAGATAACACCTTTTCAAACGTACAACCTCTTGTTCAAATCATAGCTCTTAAAAGGAACGCAGATGCTTAGGACCAGATCCTAAAGGGAATTAAACCAGAGAAATCATGAACACTGAACTGAGAATCAACACTGAACCAAAACAAAACTAACAAAGATGTTCATTACTTGACTTTTACCAATACTACATAAAGCTTAAGTATTCTAAATACTCAACATGAGGACCCTTGATCCAAATCACAAACCATCATAATAAACTAAGATCCTAAACTAGGCTTAGAGATGAAATACAAAAAAACAGTAAAAGAAAAGAAATGAGAGGAACCACATAAAAAAGAAAAGATGAAACTGGTAAAGATGCTAGATGAACTTAAAGAAACATGTTAATGAAATTAAAAGAGGCAACATATATCATTAGATCTTCACATTTCAACTACACATCTCAAACTTGCACTTTACATATCATTCATGGTCCAAGAAGTACCTGGATATCAAAACAAAGCAAAAAGGAGTGAGGATTTCAGCAAGATCTGAAGTATGAGCACAACAACAAGCCAAAGCAACCACAACTTCTTTAGTCCATGGACAAAGACCAGAAAACCAACAAGCCAACGAAAGCCTTTCCAAAATTCTTCTAAATGAAAAATCAGAAAACCAATTCAAGCCAATTTCCAATGAAAGTAGTGTAGAAACTTTTGTGTATTTTTCTAGGGTTCAGAATCTATCTCATTTTTTGAGTGAAATAAGGGTCTATATATAGCCCTTTTTGGGTGCTATGTGCTTCAGAAACAGAATGGGAAGTATTCCCTCACACAAGCATCTTTTTTAACTACCTGGACAGCTGGCTCTCCCTTATTGGCTCAACATTTTTGAGCTAATCCAATGGGGACAGCTGCCCCAGGTTCAAGAACCTTGCTAGATACCTTTTGACCTAAAACTTGATTCATATCTTTCCTAGCCCCCTTAAGTTCTTCCTTATACCATTGAACCCCCCAAACTTCCAATTGCCTATGAATTAGTACTAACAAACAAAAGCCAAGACTGGCACAAATTAATTGATTGAAATTACCAAACACTTAGGCGACTAACTCTTGAATTAACTCTAAACTTAAAAATTTTTATCACTAAGAAAGATCAGAAATGACACGGCATTTAAACAATTGAAACCAATATTAACAATAATTAACGACTGAACCATCCCTGAGGTTCAAACCCTTTTGCATCCAATTACACACTACCATTAACGAGCAATCACACTACAATGAAAGATTAAACACGCTTGTTCCCAAACGAACTTGCCTAGGCATGAACTAAACCAATCCGGATAAATCCTAGCCAAAACTGAAAATCTGATGACATTGAATAGAAAAATCATGAATTAATCCTAAAATAACTGACTAACATTAATGATTAATCACAGAGAAAAGAAAACGAGAACCTAACAGCCTAAAATTATGACTAACTACACCTTATCATTTTCTGGTCAAAAGAAACAGAAAAAGTAGGAGAAATCAAAGATGTAAAGAAGAAGCTAAAGAAGGGCAGGAGGATAAGAAAATAGAAAAAAGGGAAGAAGAACAAGTACCTATGGAAATGAAAGACCAGTGGCTATGGCTGGACCCGTCTTTTTTCGATTTAAAAAAATAGGTGTCAAATGACTGTTCCCATTGAGAACAGACAAGTGACACCCGTTTCCGGCTCAAATTGTCTTGGAAGCTCATGCATGCCCACTCAGATTTGAAATTGGTGAAGTTTGAGAGGGATTCGAGGGGACTGATTTAAGGATCTGGGAAGAAGAGGAGGCTGGGAGTGTTTGGTGTAATTTAGGTGAATTAAGGTTTTGGGGTCCGATTTTAGATCTAAGATTGGAGAGGATTGAGAGGGATCCGAGGGAAACTATTTTGGGATTTATAAAAAGAAGGGTGAGGAGATCATGTGGTGTTAATTGGGAGGGGAACGGAGTGCCGGAACCGCCGTGAGGCGATTTTCGGCGGGTGGAAGGCGGTGGAAACGATGAGGGTTTTTTAGGGCGGCGACTAGGGTTCCCAATCTCTGAACTTGAGAGACGAGGAATGAGGGGGAGTGCTTGGTGTGACGATCCAAAGGGTCATCACCTATTTTATTACCCATCCCATACTTTTGAGGCCTTGAAAACCTCCTCTATAGTTGCCTCGATTTGCCTGCACAGTCCGGGCGCGTAGCCGGACAGCATAAATATGAAATTCTATGAAAATTGCTAAAATTTGATATTAAAATGAGTAAATTTGACTCCGGTCGACATTTTGGGTAAACGGACCCGGACTCGTGATTTGACAGTCTCGGAGGGGCTGTAGGAAAATATGGGACTTGGGCGTATGCTCGGAATCAAATTCCGAGGTGCCAAGCCCGAGTAATGAATTTTTGAGTGAAATTATTTTTCTGAAATTTATAAAGAAAAGTGAAATGGAAATTGGTAGAATGTGTTACTATCGAGCCCGTATTTTGGTTCCGGTGCCCGATACAGGTCTTATATGTGGTTTAAGATATTTCTGTGAAGTTTGGTTGAAATTGGACGTCGTTTGACGTGTTTCAGACTTAAAACTCTAAATTTGAAAGTTTATGAAGTTTGAAGAAAAACTAGTGATTTTGAGGTTTGATTCGTCGTTTTTGATGTTATATTGGCGATATGATCGCACGGTTAAGTTTGTAGGATGTTGTTGAGTTAATTCATGTGATTTGTTATGAGCCCTGAGGGCTCAGGAGTGTTTCGGAGGTGTCTCGGAGTGATTTTGAACTTAGGAAGATTGCTGGTTTTTGGCTTCAGCAGTTGCAGGTCCATTTGTTCTTCGCATTTGCGACGCCTCATCAGCGTTCGCGAAGCTTTAAGCTATTCCTTCATCGCGTTCGTATCCGTTCCCTCACGAACGCGTAGGGTTATTTGACCCTGAGGGATTAGCCCTCTTTTCCTCTTCGCGTTCGCGTACACTTGACCGTGTTCGCTTAGCTTTGCAGGTCTTCTACATCACGTTCGCGTGATGTCCCACGCGTTCGTGTAGGCTAATTTCTGGACCCCAACATCTTTACTCTTCGCGTTCGCATTCACCCTTTTGCGAACGCGATGGTCTGTCCAGTCTACCCTTCGCGAACGCGACCTCCCTTCCGCGAACGTGAAGGGCAATTTTGCCCAGTGGTATATAAATATTTCCAGAACAGTAGCTTCTGGATTTTTCATAAGTATTCACGAAATTCATCTTCTCCAAGGTCCTTAGGCATCCATTGAAGCCATCCTTCACCAAAACTTCTTGGGTTCGTAAATTTTAACTCGTTTCCTTCATTTTNTCGAACCTCGTGTTTGGACCAAGCGGGCCCGAGGTCGAATTTTGTTATTTTGGAAGAATGCATGAAAATTGGTAACTAGGCTATGTAACTGAATTATTGAGTCCTTATTGATATACTTGAGTTGATTGTGCCTATATAATACCATTCCGGAGTTGAATTCTCAAGGAAAGGCGGTGTTAGAGGGTTGATTGCTATATTTTGGACCCGAGGTAAGTGTTTGGTCTAACCTTATCTTAAGGGAATAGGAGTTGAGTCTTATTTGCTACTTGCTAATTGTAGAGTACGATGTATAGGCTTGGTGACGAGTATCTATACATTGGTGTCTAGCATGACCGTGAGTCTTATTATTGCGAATATTTCGATTTTGTTGTAACTTCCATGCTTAATTGATGATTTCTATATGTTGTAAAGATCATGTGAAGGGAATTGTGATCTTTATACTTCGAGGAGCATTGGCTCAAATTGTAACATGAATGGTGAAGATATATGAGATAATTAAATCCCTTGGAGCATTGGCTCAAATTATAACACGAATGGTGAAGATATATGAGATAGTTGAATCCTTTGGAGCATTAGCTCAAGTAATAGAGTAAACTATGAAATGAAAGTGAAAGAAAGAGAAAGAGTTACTAAAATATACCCTCGCCGGGTCATTGTTGCTTTAGTGATTATCTCCCTTGCTGGGATGTTGAGATAACTGTTATTGTTCCTTTGCCGGGATTTAATTATTTAATTGATGTTCCCTTTCCGGGATTTAATTGTTTAATTGATGTTCCCGTGCCGGGATTTAATTGTTTAATTGTGTTCCCTTGCTGAGATTTCTATTTTTATTCTGTTTACTCCCTTGCCCTTATTTGTGATTGCTGTTTGGGTGAGGAAGAGTGTTAAAGCACGAAGGGTGATGTCGTGCACTGTTTGCTATTGTAAGGAAGAATGTTAAAGCACGAAGGGTGATGCTGTGCATTATTTGATATTGTCTCCCTTGCTGGGATGTTGAAATTACTGTTATTGTTCCCTTACCGGGATTCCTATTTCTATTCTGTTTACTCCCTTGCCCGTTGTTTGTGATTGTTGTTTGGGTGAGGAAGAGTGTTAAAGCACGAAGGGTGATGTCGTGCACTGTTTGCTATTGTGAGGAAGAGTATTAAAGCACGAAGGGTGATGTCATACGTTGTTTGATATTGTGAGGAAAGAGTGTAAAACACGAAGGGTGATGCCGTGCCGTACGATGTACCATTCCGTACTGGTATTCATTGATTATACTGTGAGGAAAGAGAGTAAAAGCACGGAGGGTGATGCCATTCCATGATTTACATTGATTATATTATACATTGCATAGTGAGGATGAGAGTAAAAGCACGAAGGGTGATGCCGTGCCATGATTTACATTGATTACATTATAAATTGCATAGTAAGTACGAGAGTAAAATCACGAAGGGTGATGCCGTGCAAGCTTGTGATTTCTGGTTCTTATTGATATTCTGGCCTTGTTGTTCCTTTCTTTGTTTAAGATTTCTTATATGAAACTGTTATCTCCCCACAACATGTTCCCCTTCCCTTATTGATGGATTACTTCCTGTATTTCTTTTCCGTTGTTTATATATATATATTGGATGGACAGTCTGAGCGTACTATTCAGATATTGGAGGATATGATCCGAGCTTGTGTTATTGACTTTGGAGGATCATGGGATTAGTTCTTGCCTTTAGTAGAGTTTTCCTACAACAACAGCTACCAGTCGAGTATCCAGATGGCTCCTTATGAGGCTTTATATGGTAGGCGGTGTCGATCTCCGGTTGGATGGTTTGAGTCGGGAGAGGCTCGGTTGTTGGGTACAAATTTGGTTCAGGAGGCCTTGGACAAGGTCAAGATCATTCAGGATAGGCTTCGTACAACTCAGTCCAGGCAAAAGATTTATGCAGATTGCAAGGTTCGAGGTGTGGCTTTTATGGTTGGTAAGCGAGTATTGCTCAGAGTGTCGCCTATGAAGGGCGTGATGAGATTTGGGAAGAAGGGAAAGCTTAGCCCTAGGTTCA
>ML403355.1:0-16515 GCA_005239525.1 Nicotiana knightiana
ATTCCTATATTACTTGTCGACCACGTACACTTGCGTGTGCATTGGGAAATCAACCAACACGGGCACGCAGGTGCGAAGGGGTGCTACAGGTGCGACCCAAGGCCACTTAATGAACTTATGCACCTGCGATTGAGTTTTCGCAGGTGCGATCCCAGTGTCGCAGGTGCGAAATGTCTGGGCAGTTTATACCAAAAATCTGACGGTTTGAATTTCATAATTCCAAAATCGATTGTGAGCTTGGAACTTGGTGATTTTCAGTGGGATTTGAAGAGGAGGATCATAGGTAACGTTTTCTAACCTTAGTCCCTTTATAATCTCTATCATTTTCCTCAATCTAATCAAGGAAATTGGATGAAAAATCATGGAAATGGGATGAAATCCTCCCAAGTAGAAATCTGAGGATTTAGGGATATTTAGACGTCGGATTTTGTTGATTCTTGTTCGAATGGGTTCATGAGCGAATGGGTGTTCGGGAAATATAAATTTTAGACGGTTCTGAGACGCGGGCCCGGGGGACTTTTTGGGCGAATTTTCTAATTTCGCGTATTAGCTTATAAATAATTAGCTATTTTTTCCCCTTGAAGTGATATTTACACCATGCAATCGATTTGAACAGATTTGGGCAACCCGGAGTCAGATACTCATGGCAAGAGCTTGGTATTGAGTTGATTAGCGCAGTCCAGGTAAGTGGCTTGCCTAATTCTGTGCTGGGGACTTCCCCTTAGGCATTTTTATACTGATTTAATGGTGTGGACGCCGTGTACACGAGGTGACGAGTGCGTACATGGGTCATTGTTGCTAAAATCCTATTTTTACTCCCATGAAATCTCTCATTTTCATTCGTACATTACTGTTTCCTATCTTAATTGAGTATATAGCCTAAGAATAAGCATGCCTACCTGTTTTGACTTGATTTCCTCTTATTGCTACTAGTCACATCATGCTTAGGTATTTTTACTCTACCCTTACCTGTTTTTTTCCCTGGATTGTTTACTTAAGCCATAATTGACATACTTCTGCCTTGCATATTTAAATTGGGACTACGGACAGAGATCCGGGAGCTTTCCCCCTGTACTACATTTTATATTTAAATTGGGACTACGGACCGAGATCTGGGAGCTTTCCCCCTGTACTGAAATGCATATTTAAATTGGGACTACGGACAGAGATCCGGGAGCTTTCCCCCTGTACTGCATAGCATATTTAAATTGGGACGGACTGAGATCTGGGATCTTTCCTCGTGTACTGCATTGCACATTTACTGTTGAGATATATGCTTTGGTGAGCCGAGGGCTCTCTTTATGTTATTAAATCTTTCCATTTTCATTAATCCAGTTTATCATTGCCTATCAATTTTTCACATTTTAAAATTATATATTGACTTGTTTTACAAACTCAGTAGGGCCTCAACCTGACCTCGTCACTACTTGACTGGGGTTAGGCTTGGCACTTACGAAGTACCGAATGTGGAGTACTCACGCCCTTTCCTGCGCATGTTTTCCCTGCAGATCCAGGTACAAACACCCAGTATCGTGGCTAGGAGCCGTCCTATCAGCATCCAGGAGACCGCGAGGTAATTTTGCCGCGTCCGCAGAATTCCAGGAGTCCCCTTCTACTCTAGTATAGGCATAGAAGACTTGTATATTTTTTTCCATTGTTTCATTGTGTAGAGCTAAATTTAGTATAGAGCTTGTGACTATGGTGACATTTCAGGTTTTGGGAAGTAAAAATGTATATGCTGAGTAGCTACGTTATATTTACTTGATATCTTTTCTGTCTTTATTTTATTGATTATGTTATTTTCCGAAAACTTTAGGCTTACCTAGTCATAGAGACTAGATGCCGTCACGATACCTTTGGAGGGTAAGCTGGGTCGTGACAAGTTGGTATCAGAGTGTCTAGGTTCATAGGAGTCACAGGTCACAAGCCGGTTTATTAGAGTCTCGCGGATCGGTGCGAAGACGTCCGTACCTATCTTCGAGAGGCTATGTAATTTTTAAGAACAATCAAATCCTTTGGAATTCCTTATCGTGCTAGTTGTTGTCATCAAATTCTTAAACTCTATTCTATTCTTGGTTGCAGATGGTTCGTACCCATACTGGGCGTACTGATGACCAGGCACCCGATCCCCCAGTCAGAGCCACCAGAGGCAGGGGCCGGGGCAGGGGTCGAGTACGCGGTGTAGCCCGAGCACCGGCTAGAGCAGAGGGAGAGGAGCCCCCAGTAGCTACAGTTAGAGGGGCACAGGAGGTCCCTACTGTTACTCCAGACCTCCAGGAGACATTGGCCCAGTTCTTGAGTGCCTTCAGTACTCTGTCTTAGGCGGGTCTACTCCCGATAGCTCCAGCTACATCCCAGGCCGGAGGAGGGACACAGACTCCTGCGGCCCGTACTCCTGAGTAGAGGGTTCATATTGGGCAGGTTCCAGAGTATATTCCTATGCCCCCAGCAGCTCCAGCTCAGCATGAGAGTAGGATAGCTGTTCCTGAGGCAGAGCAGCTTCGACTTGAGTGGTACAAGAAGTACCACCAACCTGAGTTCAGCGAACTAGCTTCGGAGGATGCCCTGGGTTTTCTTGAGGGGTGTCATCGCATTCTCCGCACTATGGGTATTGTGGAGACGAGTGGGGTTTCTTTCACTGCTTTCCATGTGAGGGGAGCAGCTTATCGGTGGTGGCATGCTTTTGAGCTGAGTTATCCGGACGAGGCAACTTTACTTACTTGGGCTCAGTTTTTTTGAGATATTCTTACATGAGTTTGTCCCTCATAGCTTCAGGGATGCTTGGCGTGCGGAGTTTGAGCAGCTACGCCAGGGTGCTATGACTGTGTCAGAGTATGCAGTCCATTTCAGCGATTTGGCTCGCCATGCACCAGCTTTGGTTGTCACTGTCAAAGAGAGGGTTCGGCGCTTTATTGAGGGACTCTACCCCAATATTCGGACCAGCATGGCCAGAGAGCTGGAGACTGATATTACTTACCAGCAGGCCGTGAGTATTGCCCGGAGGATTGAGACTATGTTATCCCGGGATAGGGAGGAGAGAGAGGCCAAGAGGTCTCGAGAGACTGGCCATTTTTCAGGAGCCTGTGCACCAGCACGCTATGGTAGGGGTTTTGTGAGTCGCCCTGTGCATTCAGCTCTCCTAGCAGCCAGCGGTATTCTAGCTCTTCCTAGACCTCAGGAGCCTTATTATGCTCCACCAGTATCTCAGGTGCCTCCTGCTCGAGGTGCAATCACTAGCCAGCCCAGCAGGCCATTCAGAGTCAGCAGCGGCCGCGACGTCCTCCGAGGGGTTGCTTTGAGTGTGGAGACCCTTATCATATGATCAGAGATTGTCCCAGAGCGAGGAGGGGTGCACCACCTCAGACTTATCAGGGTGCACCCCCTTAGATTTATCAGGCTCCACGTCATCCACCAGGTCCTCCAGCTATTCTTCCAGCCCCAGCTTCTACCCCACCACCTCATGCAGCTCGAGGTGGAGGTCGGGGAGGTCAAGGTCGCCCTAGAGGGGGAGGCCAAGCCAGGTACTATGCTCTGCGATCCCGGTCCGAAGCCATTGGTTCAGACTCAGTCATTACAAGTATTGTTCTCGTTTGTCATAGGGATGCATCGGTATTATTTGACCCAGGCTCTACATATTCATATGTGTCTTCCTATTTTGTTTCACATCTGGGGATAGCTCGGGACTCTTTGAGTTCCCCTGTTTATGTTTCTACTCCGGTGGGAGATTCGCTTGTTGTGGACCACGTATATCGGTCATGTTTGATTACTATGAGTGGTTTTGAGACTAGAGCTGATTTGCTGCTACTCAGTATGGTAGATTTCGATGTTATATTGGGTACGGACTCGCTATCTCCCTATTATGCTATTCTTGATTGTCACGCCAAGACCGTAACGCTGGCTATGCCAGGATCTCCGAGGTTAGAGTGGAGAGGTTCCTTGGAGTATACTCCCCGCCGAGTCATTTCTGTTCTTAAGGCTCATCGGATGGTTGGAAAGGGGTGTGATGCGTATTTGGCTTATGTGAGAGATGTTATACTGAGACCCCTACAGTTGAGTCAGTTCCAGTTGTCAGAGACTATTCTGGTGTATTTCCAGGTGATCTTCCGGGTATGTCACGCGATAGAGACATTGATTTCGGCATTGACTTGTTGCCGGGCACACGCCCATTTCCATTCCTCCTTATCGCATGGCTCCTCCTGAGTTGAAGGAGTTGAATGAGCAGTTATAGGAGTTGCTTGAGAAGGGATTCATCAGGCCCAGTGTATCACCTTGGGGCTCTCCGGTATTATTTGTGAAGAAAAAGGATGGCTCGATGTGTATATGTATTAACTACCGGCAGCTGAATAAGATGACAGTGAAGAACAGGTACCCATTGCCTCGCATTGATGATCTATTTGACCAGTTACAGGGTGCTAGGGTGTTCTCCAAGATTGATCCACGTTCTGGTTATCATCAGTTGAAGATTCAGGAACCGGATATCCCGAAGACTGCCTTCAGGACTAGATATGGCCACTATGAGTTCCTTGTTATGTCATTCGGGCTGACCAACGCCCCAGCAGCCTTCATGCACCTGATGCACAGCATATTTCGGCCTTATCTTGATACGTTTTTCATTGTGTTCATTGATGACATTCTGGTATATTTTAGGTCCCAGGAGGACCATCAGCAGCACTTGAGGACCGTGCTTCAGACATTGAGGGAGAAGAAGTGTTATGCCAAGTTTTCTAAGTGTGAATTTTGGCTTGATTCTGTGGCATTCCTAGGCCACGTGGTGTCTTTGGATTGTATCAAGGTAGATCTGAAGAAGGTGGAGGCGGTTCAGAGTTGGCTCAGACCGTCTTCAGCTACTGAGATCCGCAGTTTCCTCGGTTTGGCTGGGTATTATCTCCATTTTGTGGAGGGATTTTCATCCATCTCAGCGCCTATGACCAGACTGACCCAGAAGGGTGCATCTTTTATATGGACTGAGGAGTATGAGGAGAGCTTTCAGAAGCTTAAGATAGCCCTAACTACAGCTCCTATGTTGGTTTTGCCTACCGGTTCCGGATCCTATACAGTTTATTGTAATGCTTTGAGGATTGACTTGGGAGCGGTGTTGATGTAGGACGGTAGGGTGATTGCCTACGTGTCCAGATAGTTGAAGGTCCATGAGAAAAACTAACTTGTTCATGATCTCGAGTTGGTAGCAATTGTTCATGCCCTGAAGATATGGCGTCATTATTTATATGGTGTTCCCTGTGAGATATTCGCGGATCACCGGAGTTTACAGCACATATTCAGGCAGAAGGATCTAAATTTGCGCCAGCGTAGGTGGTTGGAGTTGCTAAAGGACTATGACATCACTATATTATACCACCCAGGGAAGGCCAATATGGTGGCCGACGCCTTGAGTCATCGGGCGGAGAGTTTGGGGAGTTTGGCATACCTTCATGCAGTTGAGAGGCCACTAGCCTTATATGTTCAGTCCTTAGCCAGTCAGTTCCTTTCTGATCCTTGCCGGGTATTAGCTTGTGTGGTTGCTCGATCTTCCCTTCATGACCGTATCAGAGAGCGCCAGTATGATGATCCTCACCTTTTGGTTCTTCAGGATAAAGTCCGGCGGGGTGATGCCAGAGATGTGACTATAGGAGATGACGGGGTGATGGAGATGTAGGGCCATATCTGTGTGCCCAACATGGATGGGCTTCGGGAGTTGATTCTTGAGGATGCCCATAGTTCGCGGTATTCCATCCATCCGGGTACCACGAAGATGTACCAGGATCTGAGACAACACTGTTGGTGGCGAAGAATGCAGAATGATATAGTGGAGTTTGTAGCCAAGTGTCTCAACTGTCAGCAAGTCAAATATGAGCATCAGAGACCGGGAGGGTTACTTCAGCAGATTGAGATTCCAGAGTGGAAGTGGGAGCGGATCACCATGGACTTTGTGGTTGGACTTCCTCGGACTTTGAGGAAGCATGATGCTATTTGGGTGATTGTGGATCGGCTGACCAAATCAGCCCATTTCATTCCNCACGGTTATGGAGAGTCGTTCAGCAGGAGTTAGTCACCAGGGTAGACTTGAGCACAGCTTTTCACCCTCAGATGAACGGGCAATCCGAGAGCACGATTCAAATTCTCGAGGATATGCTCTTTGCCTGTGTGATGGATTTTGGAGGGTCATGGGATCGATACTTTCCTCTTTCAGAGTTTGCTTATAACAACAGCTACCAATTCGGCATTCAGATGGCGCTGTATGAGGCTTTGTATGGTAGGCGGTGCAGGTCTCCCTTGGGATGGTTTGATCCGGGTGAGGCCCGATTTTTGGGTACAGACTTGGTTCAGGATGCCCTAGACAAGGTGAAGGTGATTTAGGAGAGACTTCTCACAGCTCAGTCCAAGCAAAAGAGATATGAGGACCGGAAGGTTCGTGACTTGGCATTTATGGATGGTGATCGAGTTTTGCTTCGGATATCGCCTATGAAGGGCGTCATGAGGTTCAGGAAGAAAGGCAAGCTGAGTTCGAGATTTATTGGCCCTTTTGAGGTGTTGCGACGTGTTAGGGAGGTTGCTTATGAGCTAGCCCTACCTCCCAGCCTAGCAGGGGTTCATCCGGTGTTCCACGTCTCCATGCTCCGGAAGTATCACGGTGACCCGACTCATGTGTTGGATTTCAGCTCAGTCCAATTGGATAGGGATCTATCATATGTGGAGGAGCCTGTGGCTATATTAGACAGGAAGGTCAGAAAGCTCAGGTTAAAGGATATTGCATCAGTGAAGGTTCAGTGGAGGGGTCAGCCAGTCGAGGAGGCGACTTGAGAGACCGAGCAGGATATGCGAAGTCAATACCCTCATCTTTTCCCAGCTTCAGGTATGTTTCTATGCTCGTTCGAGGATGAACGATTTTCTTAAGAGGGGGAGGATGTAACGACTCGGTCGGTAGTTTTAATAATTTGCGCCCCGATCCCCTATTTTTCGTTTCTCCCATGTCTATTTATGTTATTGGAACTTATCGGAGCGTTGAGTGATGAAATCCGAGGTGATTTTGGGAACATAGTCCATAAATGTGGAATTTAGCTTTAGAAGTCTGACTGTAGCTAGAGCTGTGTGAAGACGGATCCGGGATGGAATTCTGTCAACTTTGTTAGCTCTGTTGGGTGATTTCGGGGTTAGGAGCGTGCTTGGAATGTGTTTTCGAGGTCGGTTGTGGATTTAGGCTTGAATTGGCGAAAGTTAGAATTTCGGCGATTTTGGCCGATAGGTGAGATTTTGATATCCGACTCAGAATGGATTTCCGAAAGCGACAGCAAGTCCGTAATGTCGTTCATGACCTGTGTGCAAAATTTGAGGTCATTCGGATGAGTTTAGACGTGTTTCAGCGTTCTTAGGCTTAAATCAATGCATAATTGATGATTTTGATCTTATGAGATGTGTTTAAGGCTCGGCCAAGTTTGAACAAGGTACTAGGGTCAGTTGGTAGGTTTGGTTGAGGTCCAAGGGGCCTCGGAGTTGTTTCGGATGCCCAACGGGTGAGTTTTGTGAAATTTAGAACAGCTGAACCATTCTGGTTCTAGTGCCTCACATATGTGATGGTATTTCTGCAGGTGCGGACATGCAGGTGCGACCCTAGGCCATTATATGAATTTCCGCACCTGCGATGGTATTTCCGCAGGTGCGAAGGGGTGCCGCAGGTGCGACCCAAGGATATTTAATAAACTTCTGCACCTGTGATTGAGTTTCTACAGGTGTGATCCCAGTGTCGCATGTGCGAAATGTCTGGGCAGTTTATACCAAAAAGCTGAGGGTTTGAATTTCATAATTTCAAAAAGCTTGGAACTTGGTAATTTTCAGTGTGATTTGAAGAAGAGGATCATAGGTAACGCTTTCTAACCTTAATCCCTTTATATATCATTAATCTCTATCATTTTCCATAATCTAATCAAGGAAATTGGATGAAAAACCTTGGAAATGGGATGAAATCTTCCCAAGTAGAAATTTGAGGATTTAGGGAGATTTAGACGTCGGATTCTGTTGATTCTTGTTCAAGTGGGTTCATGAGCGAATGGGTGTTCGGGAAATATAAATTCTACCCGATTCCGAGACGCGGGCCCGGGGGACTTTTTGGGCGAATTTTCTAATTTCGCGTATTAGCTTATAAATAATTAGCTATTTTGTTCCCTTGAAGTGATATTTACACTATGCAATCAATTTGAATAGATTTGGGCCACCCGGAGTCAGATACTCGTGGCAAGAGCTTGGTATTGAGTTGATTAGCGCAGTCCAGGTAAGTGGCTTGCCTAATTCTATGTTGGGGACTTCCCCTTAGGCATTTTTATACTGATTTTGTTGTGTGGACGCCATGTACGCGAGGTGACGAGTGCGTACACGGGTCATTGTTGCTAAAATCCTATTTTTACTCCCATGAAATTGCTCATTTTCATTCATATATTACTATTTCCTATCTTAATTGAGTAGATAGCCTAAGAATAAGCATGCCTACCTGTTTTGACTTGATTTTCTCTTATTTGCTACTAGTCACATCATGCTTCGGTAGTTTTACTCTACTCTTACCTGTTGTTTTCCTGGATTGTTTACTTAAGCCATAATTGACATACTTCTGCCTTGCCTATTTAAATTGAGACTACGGACAGAGATCCGGGAGCTTTCCCCCTGTACTGTATTTCATATTTAAATTGGGACTACAGACCAAGATTCGAGAGCTTTCCCCCTGTACTGCATAGCATATTTAAATTGGGACTATGGACTGAGATCCGGGAGTTTTCCCTGTGTACTGCATTGCACATTTACTGTTGAGATATATGTTGTGCTGAGCCGAGGGCTCTCTTTATGTTATTAAATCTTTCCGTTTTCGTTAATCCTGTTTATCATTGCCTATCAATTTTTCACATTTTAAAATTATATATTGACTTGTTTTACAAACTCAGTAGGGCCTCAACCCGACCTTTTCACTACTTGACTGGGGTTAGGCTTGTCACTTACGGAGTACCGAATGTGGAGTACTCACGCCTTTTCCTGCGCATGTTTTCCCCATGTGCAGATCTAGGTACCAACACCCAGTATTGTGGCTAGGAGTCGTCCTATCCGCATCCAGGAGACCGCGAGGTAATTATGTCGCGTCCGCAAAATCCCACGAGTCCCCTTCTACCCTAGTATAGGCATAGAAGACTTGTATATTTTTTCCACTATTTCATTGTATAGAGCTACATTTAGTATAGAGCTTGTGACTATGGTGACATTTCGGGTTTTGGGAAGTAAAAATGTATATGCTGAGCAGCTACATTATATCTACTTGATATCTTTTCTGTCTTTATTTTATTGATTTTGTTATTTTCCGGAAACTCTAGGCTTACCTAGTCATGGAGACTAGGTGTCGTCACGATACCTTTCGAAGGGTAAATTGGGTCGTGACAGGTAGTGTAGTTCTTTTTCTTCTTTTTTTTCGTCGTATGGTTTTGTGTATAAAAACACCCTTAGTGACCTTGTCGTATAAAAAATCTCTTTTGAAAGTACTTGATTCTGGACAATGATAGGATTTTCAAGGATTGCTCATAAGGATTTTTCTTCCATTGAAACATTCGATAAATCATAGGTTTTAAGATATGATTTTGTTTTCACTAAGCAAATCCGATAGCTATCGCTAGTGAAAGTTTGTGGGGCATTCAAAGAGAGATTGCTACATGCCATGTTTGAAAATGGGTATAAAAATTGATATTGGTTAAAATGATTTGAAAATGGTTCTTTGGAAGAACTCACAGATCACGTAAGACCGATGAAACTCTGATACCACTGTTAGTTTTTTAAGAGATGGGTCAGCAAAATATTAAAAATATTGATTGAAAATGTCTCTCAATTTTTTTATTAAACATAGAGCACTTTAAATAGCCAACTTGAGAACATAATCTGCAGAAAAATCTGCATAAGTAGAATTTAAAAACCCAAAATATCTCAACAAAACTAAAAAATCTAACCAAAATTTAAATTTAAAAAAATGGATTTATCCTAAAACTAAGTAACTTATTATGCTAAAAAAGTTACTACAGTAACTGAAAGGAATAAATTTTGAACATATTATGACATGACCCAATTTCCACTTTAGGTCATGATGGCGCCCACAGGAGTGGACACATAAACAAGAGTACCCAAGGACTCGCGAGGAATATCCGGGAAATGAGCAAACAGAGATGATACATATGAATAGGTAGACCCTGGATCAGATAATACTGAAGCATCCCTACCGCTGACGGAAATAATACATTTGATAACAACATTTGAAGCCAATGCATCTGGTCTGACTGAAAAAGCGTAGAATCTGGCTGGGGCACCGGCTGGCTGGACTCCACCTGGCTGAACAGTAGCTGGTTGAACTTCCCCTGCCTGGCCTCCACCTCTAGGACGACCCCTACCAACCTGTCCTCCACCTATGGGTGGCCGGACTGCCGGTGCTGTAATTATAGCCTGATGACTCTGCTGCACTGCCTTGCCCCGGAGCCTGGGACAAAATCTCTTCATATGACCCGGATCTCCACACTCATAAGCACCTTGTCACCATAGATTGTTGCCCTGAAGACTGGCCATGATGGCCAGAATACCCACTGGAGGAACCCTGAATGGATGGAGGACGGTATGAACTCTCTGGCATGGCACTGAAATAAGCATTGGAAGAACCTTGATGAATAGAATACCCGTCGGAGGAACCTTGAATGGCTGGTGGGCGATAAGAACTCTCCGGCATCGCACTGAAATAAGGCATCACTGGAGCACCTGGAGGAGGTGGTGGGCTGCTGAATATGGGGGTCTGCTGGGCTGGCCCCTCCCAAACTAACCTCTGCCCCTAGACGGGGCACCCTCTAAACTCTCCAGAAAATCGAGCCCTCTTGTCCTACTGCCCCTGCTCTCTACTCCTCAGACGATAGCCCTCAATCGTACAAGCAATCTCCACTACTAGTTGATAAGGAGTCCCCGTCTCAACCTTTCGGGCCATATTTTCCCTAATACCAGAGTACAATCCTGCAACAAACTTCCACACACTCTCTTCGTCAGTAGGAAGTATCATGACTGCATGACGAGACAACTTAGAAAACCTCACCTCGTAGTCGGTCACTGACATCTGACCCTACTCAAGCTTCTCAAATTGGTACCGCAGCTCTTCCCTCTCGGAGGGTGGGATATACCTGTCCAAGAAAATCTGAGTGAACTGCTCCCAGGTAATAGGAGGAGAACACGCTGGTCTGCCAAGAACATAAGACTACCACCACCTACGGGCCCTGCTCTCTAGCTGGAAAGTAGTGAAGTCAAACCCATGAGACTCTATCCTCATGTTGTGCAGTCTGTCCCTGCACCTATCAACAAAATCATTGGCGTCCTTATGATGCTCAGCTCCAAAGACAGGGGAGTGCAGTGATCAGTTCCAACCCTGCAGCACTATATAATGGCGAGGAGAGGTCGATGCAGTTTTACCCGATAGGTCAGAATTGATATCCATAGGGAGTTAATATTGGTTGGGAGTTGGGTTTCTACCTAATCTAGCTATGCGTGTTGTCTTTAATTGCACTTCTAACCATGCTTGAGAGTGTTTCTACTCTAATATTAATGTTATTGCATGCTGAAAATAATCTAAGTACAATGTTTTTGTAGGAGTTTTTCGAATGATAAAAAGCACTAGGGAAGTGACTTCTGCCTCGGCGAGTATCTAATGGGGTCTAGAATCTAGGACTAGCTTGTTATGATTGGGGTCGTGATACAACCTTCACACATAAATACTCACTCTATACCTCTCTGTAATTTGATTTACTTTGCCCGATTTGGCTTTCTCAAGCCTAAATGGGTGTTCAAATAATGCAAGTGAAATTGGCTCAAGTCGGGTATAACTATGTCTAGGTTTAACCCTTTAATTGAGGCTATCAATCTCTTGAATTCACCCAAATTCCTTGTTAGCCTATTTTTCCTAGACTTGGGCCCTCTTTCTCAAGAAGAGCCTAAGTCAAAAAGGCATGAATCAGTGTTTGCAACCACCAATTCTACAGTTAAAGCATGAAACAAGCTAATTATCACTAATCCATAAACAATTAAGCCCTAAAATTAAAGACCCATTAAATACCCACACTAGGGTTGGGGCACAACCCTAGATAATGGGTCTAGCTACTCATAATAATGATAGAAATCAAAGATGAAGATGTAATATAAGCCATAAAAGTCAATTACAAGAATAAAATCTAATGAGGTAAACTAAAACTACTCTAAAATTACTGAAAGTGGTAAAATATAGTTGTCCACGAGCTCCCCAATACAAAACTTAACCTAAAAATATGAAAAAGATATTTTTATACACAACTGAAATTACTGGACAAAAATTCCCCTACTAAGGTTCCGCTGACCGTGTAAAAATGGGCGCCTTTTCGCGGCCGCGCAAAAATGATTGTGGACCGCGTTTATTCAAATGTGGACTTGGATTGGGTCAGGTTTCGCAGAAAGTGTAAAGTCTACTGCGTGATCTTCATTCACGACCACGTATTTTGTTCACGGACCGCGTTCCTCAGTTGGGTCTTACTTGCAAACTCTTTGATCCTCCTATCTCGCTCCCAGCGGAATTTCAACCGCTTCCACGTCAGGTACCTTCGCGGCCGCGTAAATTAGACGTGGGTCACGTTCTTTGTTTGAACCAAGATTGCAAGGTCTCTGATTCTCTATCTCCGCTCTATTTGTGGTCGCCTCGGCGGAGGTACTTACGCAGCCACGTAATATCACCGCTGTCCGCACTCAGTTCCATCCCTTGGACTTGTGCAAGTTTAGCTCCTTTTTGAGTTTATTAGGCTTCTTTGCTCATTTTTTACCAAAAGCTGCAAGTAAGCACCTTAAGTCAGTTTTCGGGAATTCCTTAACGCATTTTGACCCAAAACCTAAGAAAAAGAAAGCAAATAGTAGGCTAAAATCCCTAGTTATCAACTCCCCCAAACTTAAGATTTTTCTTGTCCTCAATCAAACAATGTAATTCCCACATCCACAAGAAAAAGAAAGTAAAATTTCAGTTGTCTTATGGTAACTTCATCAAGCTTTAATTGGAACTAACAATTACCCTCAATACAAATGCATTATTGACAACAATATGCTATGAATTTCTTAGTTTCATAGGCCTAATGTGACATAAGAGTTTCAAGAGTTGACTCAATTCATCAAAGAGACTCGCTCTTTCACGTAGGTCATTGTAGATCCTAGACTCCTTCTCCTCTACTCTCCGTGACTTCATCTCACCTTATAGAATGTAACACTCAAAATCGAGATTGTAAAGAAGTACGCTCATCTCTCTCAAAAGAATGCCACAAGTCCGGCTCTAAGTACCATAGGCTTGCCCCTCATGTAAATCACCACTAATGTAAGCTCACTCAACTTGAAATCCTATAGGGCTCTAGCGGGATGTAATGAAGGCTTTTTTTGGATCGAAGTCGGACATAATGAACTATGATAGTATCATCTTTCCTTAAGCACTCCATCTTCTCAATCGGTTCATACTTTCTTGACTCTTTGCGTCATTTCTTCTTCCTTGGGGAAACTAGAGAGACACATTGTTACTCTTTTCTTCTATATGATGAACATTTTTCTCCTTTTCTCATCATTCCAAACCTTTCAACATTGTTTTCTTGAATCCTTTCAACCTTTACTTTTCTTTTGACATGCTTCTTTTTGGCTTTTCATCCTTTTCTTTGTCGTTCCTTTTCATTAATTCTTTTTATTCATTGCATCTTTCATCACTTTGAAATTACTCGTCTCTCCCCCAAGCTTATGTTTTTGACTATTGCTCATTATGAATGCTAAGGAAAGATTGGTACCCAAGAGAGGGTCATTATAGAACGGATGAAGGCTTGTAATGTGGTTATCAAAGGAAAAAGGCTTAGGATCAAAGGGTTGACTAAGGATATCATAATGGTAGGCTATGGAAGTTTCCAAAGTTCAAATGGGACTAATTAGAGCCTATAACCACTTCTCAAGTTGAGTTACATTTAGAATTTTGCCTAGAAAAACATTCGGGGCAAGTTCTAGACTTGTTGGCACGGGACTTGGACTTGCAATTCAAAACCTCACCTCTCACGCTATTGGATTGTTAAAGAGACTAGAGTCGAGGGACCACAACAACCTTAGCTAGGATTGAAGATCACATATGGCTAACAGTAACCACTTGATGATAGCTTTAGTCAACTCAAGATTCTAAAGGTCACAACTAGAGCTAATCTCGTCAGCAAACTTTTCTCTAACCATGAGGTCGAAGCTAAATGTGCTAGTGCCAAGTGAATCTTACTTGATTCACTTTTATTCATTACTACTATATATATCAAACAAAAAGAAAAACAGACTTAATCCCTTAAGAAGGTTGTCACGCCATCCATCGTTGGGAAGAGCCACCCGGTTCACACAAGTTCCACCTTTGGAAAGAACTGTGGCATTAAGAAAACCAAAGGCTTATTGATCATGAAAAAATGTAAAAAGAAGCTACAAATTCAAAAAGAAGCTAATAAAGGAAATAAGAAGCTAAGCTATTGAGGAAAATTACAAAAGAAGTTATAAAGTAAAAATACGGAAAGTAAAATGAATATGTACAATAGGGGATTGAAATGAATATACACAAAACGGGGATGAATATATACATGAAATGGTAATTTTATGTACATACCAAAAGTTAAAAGTACGATAATGAAAGTACGATAAGTAGAAAATAAAGAGAAAAAGTATCAAAGTTATTATAGACCAATCATCAAAATCATCACAACTAAATAAGGCCACCCCCCCCCCCCCNTGAATATTTACATGGAATGGTAAAGTTATATACATACCAAAAGTGAAAAAACTGACGAAAATAAAAATACGATAAGTAAAAACATAAAGAAAAAAAGTATCAGGGTTATTACAAACCAGTCATCCAAATCATCATATCAAAATGAGACCCCCCCCCCCCCCCCCAAAATAAAAATTAGCATTGTCCTCAATGCTAAAAGAAAAAATAGAATAGGGGAGGGATAAAGAGTAAATAAATCTCCCTATGAGGTCTTTGTCTGCATGGGGTCACCAGCGGGGTCCTTTGGCTGTCCATAATCATCACCTCCCTCGGGTTCCTCCAGCTGAATCTCTAAGTCATCAGTATGGGTATCACTGCTCTCCTCACCGGCTCTCTGTCAGCCTCCTGATCTGGTATATATGTTGTCTGTGCTGCAGGAATAGTCTCTCCTATAAGAAGATCTAAAGGAATGTCGCCGGTGAAAGTGAGCTTCGCCACCTCCTTCTTCAACTCTTCTTGACCCTTATTTACTTTCCTCACTTGTTTACCCAGCTCTTTGATTACCTTTTCATGCTTACCCAAAGACTCCAGAATCTTTTTTTGGTTGTCAAAGAGACTTTTTAATGATTCCTCCACTGATGGAGGCATTTGGAGCTAAGTTGGGGCTGCCTGAGCTGCTACGGTACTGGACAAGGCAGTTAGCTTTGAAGTAGCTACCTGTAGCCAGTTGTTGATGCCAGCCAAAGTCTAATTTATCCTCAGTGTTGTCTGACGGTAAGCTTATGAAGAAGGCACTAATGGAGGAACCGGGGTAGATGGCCCAGATGGTGGATGTGGCATGGCAGCAGATGACCCCTCAGTAATAGAAGGCTCAGCCCCAGTGGCCACTACCCCTGGCTCTTCATACTGGTCAGTAGAGGTGGTGGATTTTTCCTTTGTCTGGGGGTTGTCCGGACCCTGAAGGCTGTACCAGGTGAATGGCCTTTTTGGCTTCATTTTAGTGTTAAAATCCCTTGCTTCTACTCCCTGGTCCTATAGGAACATGGTGAGGAAGTTGGGGAAGGGATATGATCTTTCATCCTTGCCAAGTGATCTGGTAATCACTCTGACCATAATATTCCCCACATTGATCGGGAACCCCGCCATGATAGCCCCCACAATAATCGCCCGGGAGACCGGCATATCACTGTCATGTGTAGTAGGGTTTATCCAGCTGCATACAAAAGTAGACCACCCCTTCGCTTCGAAGCTCAAAGTGTTCTTGTAGATCGGGACCCCGGGTGTCAGCCAAGCTAGAGTAGTACCAGGGATGGCTATCACCGATGCAAGCCATGGGCGGGACAACTCATCCAGAGCCACCTTCTCCAGATAGAGTGACTCATCCTCATCAGTGAACCCAGCATAATCACTTAAAGCTTGCCATCAAACAGAATCTTCCGTTTTCGGACCTTGGTCAAATTTATGCCCTTTTTGATGTGGTCGACATTTGCATAGAACTCTTTGAGCAAATACTCATTGGCCTCCGGTAGGTTGCTGGTGAAGAACTTCCACCCCACTCTCTCATTGAATTGCCTCTTGACATTGGGGTTGTGGGGTTGAAGATCTCTCTCAATGAATACCCTTTCAAGTGTGAGTGACCTTTGAGGTCATCATTCCCGGAACTTGTGGTAGGCCTTCTCACTGACAAATCGATCTTGCCACACCACCGGGTTCCTTAATCTCACCAACCCCCCCCCCCCCCCCCATTTGGG
>ML403355.1:16781-30021 GCA_005239525.1 Nicotiana knightiana
CAATTTGGGTGTCACCCCCTCTCCCGTCATCTGGGAAATCGTCATCACTATCAATATTTACTGGGGTTGGTGTGGAGGCTGGAGTTGCAGCACTTGGGGCAGGAGGTGTTGGAGTATCACTACCTTCCGAGCCATCAGAAGATCCGGACAATGAGGTGGATTCATTTACCAGCCGGAAAGGCTGAGATTGTGCTTCTTGTTGGGTTTGGGCAGCTTCTCCCTCATAAATTTCCTGGGAGGGGACATATTTACTCATCTCCGAAGTGTCTGGAGTAGGTCTCCGGAGTGTCTGATTCTTGCCAATTGTCATTTGGGGAGCCAAGAGTGTAGTATGTTTTCCTCTCCCCCGGCCCCGGGAGGACTCTCCCCTCCCTTATTATTTTTCTGGTCCACCTCGAGATCAAACCATTATCTGCATACACAATCAGTGAAAGTTCATTGGTATTGGTATTCAAGAAAGTATCAGATGAAAGCAGATAAATGATTACAGTATGTCACGGAACAATGGACCGCTTCAACGAAAAAAGAGACGCGGCCGCAGAATTACCACCGTTATCCGTGGAAAAAGGGTCGCGGTCAGCGGAAGACTAGGGTTCAGGCTACCCAGTCTCTGAAGTTGGACCACCGCTGACCGTGAAAATCTGGGCGCGGTCGTGAAATCTGCATCGTTGTCCACGTAAAAACTAACGTGGACGCGGACGGTCCGCGAAATTAGAAGAGCGACCAGGTAATGTAGGTCGCTTACCGTGAAATTTCATTGTGGCCACGAAGAAGCGAGCCATTTTTAACTCAGCAAATGTTACGAATGCGGACCACGGAATTATGGCCGCGGCCGCGGAATTCAAAATGAACGGGTACTGACGAAGAGTTTAAGACCTAGGGTTTACACTTAGCATAATAATTAGACAGTTAGAAAGCAAAGTGAACACCTAATCCCCCATTAGGCATTAAAATCAATTACCCAGCCAGTTTTATCTTCAATTTAGCATGATTATGATTCTTGACATGTAGTAAACCTATTTAGAAAGAAAAATTGAAACTAACTACAAAGAAAAAGAAAGAACTAAAATTAAGACAAAGGAATTGAGCATGCGAGTTGTTTGATTTGTTGTAGAAATTAACTCTTGCTTAATGAGATGAACTATAGAAGCAGACAAGAGCAGATGAACAGTGCTAGTGGGCTTTGAGAAGCGAGGATTTGAAAAGTGTAAAAGGAAGAGGGACCTCCTATTTATATTTAAACCTAAGGGCCCACCGACCTACCTGGGCACGGCCGCGGAATTTCACCTTGGTCCGCGCTCTTGACTGTTTTGAAGAGATGCTGCTTCACTAACTCCACTGAGAGCAGAAAAGTGTGCGCGGTCGCGAAACAAGCTCCGATGACTGCAAAAATTTTCACTGCGGGTGAAGATTAAACTTAAGAGAGTTATCATTCTGGACTTTTCAAGTCCGCTACATATTTACGCCCCTGCAAAACAACTTCTGCTGACCGCAAAATTTTGAGCGCGGTCAGCGGTCCAATTCCATACTTAGCTAAATTTTTCAGTATCAGTCCTGCATTGCATAAACAACTCCTACACAAATCTCACAACCAATTAGTTCAAAAGAGCCTACTCTAAGAAGAAAAATGAAAAGGAAAGAAAAATCACTTGGGTTGCCTCCCAAGAAGCGCCTGATTTAACGTCGCGGCACGACGTAAGTTACCATCATCATTGGAACTTTATCAAGGCCACCACGTGGCTATCATCAAACTTGCCCAAGTAATGCTTCACACGGTGCCCATTAACCAGGAAGATTTTACCATTTTTGTTCTTCAAGTCAAGAGCACCAAAGGTGTTACATGTATTACCTCAAAGGGGCCACTCCATTTGGACTTAAGCTTTCCTGGAAACAAACGTAACAGGGAGTTGGAGAGAAGGACCAAATAACCCTCTTTGAATTCCTTGCTTCAGTCATATTTGTCGTGCAAGTATTTCATCTTCTCGTTATACAATGATGAGATTGAATAGGCATGAACCGGAATTCATCTAGCTCATTGAGTTGTTCCACACTGAGATTTGTTGCAACATCCCTCTCAAGATTTAACCTCTTCAAGGCCCAAATGGCTTTATGTTCTAGCTCAACCGGCAAATGACACACTTTTCCAAACACCAACCGGTATGGAGACATACCGATTGGAGTCTTAAATGCATTCCTATAAGCCCACAACGCATCATCGAGCTTCCTTGACCAATCCATTAAATTTTCATTCACAATTTTTGACAATATGCTTTTTATTTCCCTGTTTGAGATCTCCACTTGTCCACTAGCTTGGGGGTGATAAGGATTTGATACCTTGTGATTGACACTATACTCTGCAAGCAAAGTGTCAAATGCCCTATTGCAGAAATGAGACCCCCCATCACTGATAATTGCCCGAGGAGTACCAAACCGTGTGAAGATGTTTTTCTTGAGGAATGCCACCACACTCCGGCTTAGTTGTTAGGTCAAAGCCGTGGCTTTGACTCACTTGGAAACATAATCAACCGCTACCAGAATGTAAGTATTTCCACAAGAACTCACAAAAGGCCCCATGAAGTCTATGACCCACACGTCAAAAATGTCGACTTCAAGGATAGTGGTGAGAGGCATTTCTGTCACGCCCCAAACCTGGGCCTGGACGTAACACGGCACTCGGTGCCTGATTACATGTGATCGAGCGAACCAATTGGTTGGCTGAATCAACATGTGATATCATAACATACTGAATACGGAAGATAAACTAAAACATGCTGATATACTGAAAGTTTGGATGATATAAATCCAAGTGCGGAAATACTAATATAATTCTGAAACATATTTATAGCCAACATAGCTTAATATAAAAATCATGTGACTCTGTGTAACTGTTACTCTAGTCTATGAAGCCTCTAATGAAGTACTGAAAAACACTGACTGTCTAACAATACCTAAGACTGTAAGGTAATGATAGTTCCCTAAACAAACTGGGGATCACCAAATAGCTGGTACGAGAATCCTAGCGCTCTGAATCGTCAACCTGTAAATCATTACCTGCATCGTGAGATGCAGGACCCGGGAAAAAGGGACGTTAGTACATTTGAATTGCACTGGTATGTAAAGCAACTAAAAGAAAGAATTATAAATGCTGAAACTGAAACTAAGATGATAACTGAAATGATAACTGAAAAATGAAATGATAACTAATAACTGTTAACTGAACTGATAGCTGATAATTAAACTGATAGCTTATAACTGAACTGATAGCTGATAACTGAACTGATAACTGATAAATGAACTGAACATAGGAAGTAAGGATATGAATACTCCCTCTTCTGAATGGTGAACAATTTGTTTATCTGAATATTAAATTGCGGCCTCAGGCCCAATATATATATATATGTGTGTGTGTGTGTGTGTGTGTGTGTGTGTGTGTGTGTGTGTGTGTGTGCACAAACTGTGGTCTCGGGCCCAAGTATATGTATACATAACTGCGACCTCAGGTCCAAAAATTCATAAAGCATAAACTGCGGCCTCAGGCCCAAAGATGCATAAACTACGGCCTCAGGCCCAAAGATGCATAAAGCATATAAACTGCAGCCTCAGTCCCAAATACAGGTGTTCAACATTCAGGAACTGAGAATCATATTGAAATATGTTATGCTAAAATACTGAACCATACTGAGTTACATGATACTTGAATGCTAAATAGAGCTAGACTGAGACATATATTTATGAGCTGATTACGAACACTATAACTTCAACTGTTTATGAAATGCTGAGTAAGTTGCACTAAGACTCAAGGATTTCAAACCCAAGTCTATATTGAATAGGAACTGAGCTCACAACGTTCAGAATAAAATTCATGAACGAGTTATGAAGCTAGATAATAGAAGTTCTGCAACTATTCAAGGAACTAGGCTTAATTATATTTCTGAGGCAATTAGTAACGTCGTAAAAGAAACGTATTGTAGGGAGAATCAATAACATTTCCAAACATAGAGAGTTAGCCTCACATACCTTAACTTCATGTTCTTGAGCGTAATACAACATTTGCCAACCCTTTCAACTTTAATCATTATCAATACAAGTCAAAGGGATTTCATATTAACAATAATAGTCATGTTTTGGTCACTTAGGCATTTTATCAAACACTTGGTGGCATAAAGCTTCATAGCGCTTATTAATGGTGTTTCTACACCCAATAACCCATCGTCTTACTCCTAGATAAATTCTAATGTCTCAAATGGATATAATCAATACCATTCCTTATCACCCATAAGGTAAACAACACTCTTAACCCATATTCAACAATCAACAACCCAAACCTATAATTGTTCATCTTTTCTATCAAAATCAACAACACATAACTCATGAACTAGAGTCTATAATCATTATCCATTGTTGGAATCAATTATAGGGTGAAGACATTACCTTTTTGAAGTTCAATCCCCCTTGAATTCGAGTTCTAGGGTTCCTTTTCTCAACAATGATGTCCCAATCGAATATCTAATGATATGGAAGGTTTACTCATGTTAATAAGATATTGGGAAATTGAAATAAACTTAGAATCACCATTAGAACTTACCTTGGGTGGTGGAGGGACCTTTAAAGAGTTAGGTTTTTGAGAGTTTCCCTTTTTAGAGCAAGTATTTATGTTTTGGGGCTGTGGGGGGACGAAATAGGGCTAAAGAAATGACTTCCCAGGTCGGCCACCGCGTCCCAGAAGGCCTGACCGCGGTCCCGACCGTGGCAAACTGCTGGAGCACTGCCTCACCACCGCGGTTGCGGTGGAATGCGGCCGAACACGGCGGTTGTGCAGTGTTCTGTAAAATGGACATAACCTTTTTCACATAGCTCCGTTTGGGATCTACAATATATAGTTGGAAGGATATTTTAAAGTCCTACAACTTTAATGCTTTGATTTTTCACAAATGCCTTACAAATTTTCACTAAACACTGCTGGAAGACCGACCTTCTGCAAACTTAGTCGATTTTGTCGAATCTTATGCACCTCACTTTCCATCTTGATTTTGAAACAACTATTTTCACCCATAATCATCCTGATATGACTTCATATGTCCAAAATATAACCTTACTACTCCTTTAACTCATTCATACCTAAGTCGAATATACAGGGTGTTACAGTTTCATCCTTCTTTCATCCAATAATAGTCTAAACTATCCCGTTTGAGTTTTTCCTTTGGTTAGAAGAGAGCTCACACGGGAAAATTTCGGAAACAAGGAAATTGGCAATATCTGCAAACCAAGGCATATCATTCAAAGAAACCGAGAGGAGTTGCTCATCCGGGAATGCATCATTAATTTCAAGACCATCTTTGGGCCTCCCTTCCTCTTCTAGATGGGACAAATGATCCGCTACCTGATTTTCACTTCCTTTCCTATCAATGATCTCGAGGTCAAACTCTTGAAGCAACTAAACCCATCTCATCAATCTAGATTTCGAGTCCTTCTTGGTCATCAAGTAACAGAGCGCTGCGTGATTGGTGTGAACAATCACTTAGGCACCCATGAGATAAGGCTTGAATTTCTCCATGGCAAACACAATTGCTAGAAACTCTTTTTCCGTCACTGTATAATTAAACTGGGCATCATTCATCATTTTTCTTGCATAGTACACCAGGTGAAATATCTTGTTCACCCTTTGCCACAAGACTGCTCCTACCGTAACATCACTTGCGTCGCACATAAGTTCAAAGTGAGAGCTCCAATTGGGTGCGATAATGATTGGAGTGGTTGTCAATTTATACTTCAAGAGCTCAAAAGCCCTCATGCACTCTTCATTGAAATAAAATTTTGCATCCTTTTCTAGCAGCTTGCATAGGGGATTCACCACTTTGGAGAAGTCTTTGATGAACCTTCAGTAGAACCCCGCATGCCCAAGAAAACTCCTAACTCCCTTGACGGAAGTAGGAGGATTTAGCTTTGAAATCACTTCTATCTTCACTTTATCCAATTCGATTCCATTCTTTGAGATCTTATGGCCGAGGACAATGCCTTCCTCGACCATAAAGTGGAATTTCTTCCAATTAAGCACAATATTTGTCTCTTCACATCAGGATAGTACCTTGTCAAGATTTTCCAAACATTCTTCAAATGAGTACCCATCCAAGAAACAATAGTAGGCACTCCTGGTAAGTTTGTCTAACCTCTGATCAAGAAATGGCAATGGAAAATGATCTTTTCTGGTCACTTTGTTCAACTTTCGGTAGTCCATGCATACCCGCCATCTGGTCACGGTCCTAGTAGGGATCAACTCATTTTTATCATTTGTCATAACGATCATACCCCCCTTTTTAGGCACACACTGCACCGGTGAAGTCCATGCACTAAAATTGGTTCTCGAATACAATAAACTTCAATCTTGTATTTCTGTAATATTGTCTATTATTCATCTTTCCCATTATCTTGATTATCAGTAACCCGTATTCATCTTAAAAATAAGCTTTAGTCAAAGGGTCTAATTCTTTGGTTAAACAAATTGGTTCCGTTACCGGAAAACTGATAATCTTTGTTTACTTTCCAAGTGATATCCTTTGAATTATGTCAAACCCTAACGACAACAGTCAGCAAAGAAGTGGAACCCCAGCTCCATCACCTTCAGGAACCCCAAGTGGTTAGAGGGAACAATCCCCAGAAAGATCCAATAACAACCATGGTAATAATGATCAAACTGTGGAACAAGATCATGTAAAGCAAATGATTGCAGAGTACGTGAGCCAAGCTTTGCAAGAATTTGCGAGAAGATTACCAGCAGCATTGCCTACACCGGCAACGCCACCCCCCAATAACACCATCACCATGGAAAATTCTCAATCTGGGTTGGCAAACTCAGGAAGAGGAGATACTCCTAATGAATCTCTCGAAACGAGACCAGGTATATCTAATAACTCAGAATTACAAAATTTATTGTTAACCATGCAGAAACAGATGAAGGAGCAGAACGATCGCATCGAACAAATTCCTGGTGTACCACCTGTCATCAAATGCATCGATGTTGATAGATATTCTCAACAATCGTGGAAGCCAAGTGTGACACCTTTACCTATACCCAAGAAGTTTAAAATGCCTGACGTTCCCAAATATGATGGAACAACTGACCCACACGACCATGTGACTGTTTTCACTACTGGAGTAAAAGGAAACGACTTAATGAAGCAAGAGATTGAATCATTCCTTGTCAAAAAATTTGGGGAAACACTTACCAAAGGGGCTCTAACCTGGTATTCTCTTATCCCTGAAAATTCTATTGACTCTTTTGCTGAGCTTGCAGATTCGTTTATAAAAGCACACTCTGGTGCACAAAAAGTTGAGAAGAGAATGGAAGACATATTCAAAATAAAACAAGGAGACACGGAACTACTCTATGAGTTTGTAGATAGGTTTCAACGAGAAAGAATGCAGTTACCCAGGGTGCTTGATGATTGGGCAGCCATGGCATTTGCAAGCAACTTGAACGAATAAAGCTCAGAAGCCACCAAGAAACTTAAGGAGAATCTAAGAGAATTCCCCGCTACGACATGGAACGATGTATATAACAGGTACAACACTAAACTCAGAATAGAAGAAGATATCATTGCTCGTTCGAGAGATGAAGATCATTCCAGATCCAGCGTCCTGATTCAGATAGAAGATCAGGTAAAAATAGGTACGATCCTTACTTAGGACCCTCGGGACGCGATATCCGCCCCAGGTTCGAAAACACTAGGTCGAACTATAGACTACAAGGAAGAGATGTAATCTCATCCTCGTCTAGATCCAGAAAAGATCGAGATGAACGACCTAGACGTAGTACTCAAATTGGGGATCATACCTTTAACGTAAGTACTACTGAACTTGTCTCAACATTGAAGAACATATGAGACAAGGTTAAGTGGCCCAAAGAGATGCGGTCAAATACAAATAGAAGAAACCCAGATCATTGGTGTGAATTTCACAATGATCATGGGCACAAAACTGCGGATTGCAGATTTTTACAAGGTGAAGTAGAAAATTTGTTAAAACATGGCTATTTAACAGAATTGTTTAGTGATAAAGGTAAACAGACATATATGAGGACCAGGCAGGAGCCCCCAAAGCCTCATTCTCCAAAACAAACCGTTAACGTAATACACGGGGGTGAAGAAGTAAATAGAGTGATTTGCAAAACAACCACAAAGTGCACAATTACACACAGGAAACGTGCTCGTAGAGAAGACGATATAACCTTCGATGATGTAGATAACAGCGGATTAATGCTTCCGCACAACCATGCTCTGGTAATATCTCTACTTATTCATGACACTAACATGAAACGAGTGTTGATTGATCCAGGCAGTTCAGTCAATATCATTTTGCTAAGAGTCGTGGAAGAAATGCTACTGGGGAATCAAGTAATCCCAAAAGCACGAGCCATATCCGGGTTTGACAACTCTACAGTTATAACAAAAGGAGAAATTGAGCTTAACACTTATGCTGAGGGGGTGATCAAAAGAGCTAGGTTCCAAGTAATCGATACTCACATGGCTTATAACGTGATTATTGGAAGGCCATGGATCCATGACATGAAAGCGATACCCTCCACGTTGCATCAGGTAATTAAATTTCCCTCTGAATGGGGGATTCAACAAATCAAAAGAGATCAGCAGACCGCAAAAAATATAAATTATGTGGTACACTACAACAAGAAAATAGAGGTGGAAGAATTACGAGATAAGGAAATCTCCCAAACAGGTAACACCGCCCAAACAAACATAAAACAAATTATTGTCCAAATAGGTACAGAAGATATTATTGCTGAAACAGGCACGAAAGAAAATACTTACGAGAAGAAGAGTCAAGTTATGATGAAAGGTGTACTATACCACACAGATCCGGATTCTAGACCGGACGTCATTCATGAACCGAAGGAAGATGAGCACATCAAAACAACTACGGAGGAGCTCGAAGATGTTCCATTATCTGAACAAAAACTTGAGCAGAAAGTGTATATATGCACGAGGCTAAGCCTCACTCGAAGAGAAGAAAAGAAAGCAAGGACCATTCAAGAACCAAGTGATCAACGAAGAGGTACAAAAACTCTTGAAGATTGGTTCGATACGAGAGGTAACGTACCCTAACTGGTTGGCAAACACTGTGGTAGTACCTAAAAAGAATGGCAAGTGGAGAGTATGAGTAGATTATACTGATTTAAACANTGTTATAATCAGATTAAATGGATCCTTTAGACGAGGAAAAACCCTCATATATCACGAATAGGGGAACTTATTGTTATAAAGTCATGCCTTTTGGCCTAAAAACGCTGGAGCCACCTATCAAAGGCTAGTGACCAAGATGTTCCAAGAACATCTGGGAAAAACGATAGAGGTGTACATCGATGACATGTTGGTAAAATCAACACAAGCATAAGACCATTTCCAGCACCTATCTACTGCTTTTGATATTTTACGCAGGTATAATATGAAGTTGAATTCAGAGAAATGCACTTTTGGAGTGCAATCAGGCAAACTTTTGGGTTTCCTTGTATCAAACAGAGGAATAGAGGTAAATCCCGCTCAAATTAAAGCCATAGAGGAAATACCTGATGTTTTAACAAATAAAAAGGAGGTTCAAAGACTGACAGGAAGAATAGTAGCTTTGGGGAGGTTTATTTCTAGATCTTCCGAAAAAAGTTTTAAATTCTTCTCAGTTCTCAAAAAACAGAATCAGTTCGAATGGATTGAAGAATGTGAGCAAGCCCTCAAGAACCTAAAG
This sequence comes from Nicotiana knightiana, assembly GCA_005239525.1. Lineage (NCBI taxonomy): Eukaryota > Viridiplantae > Streptophyta > Magnoliopsida > Solanales > Solanaceae > Nicotiana > Nicotiana knightiana. Next base: position 26,532 of record ML403355.1, read on the forward strand.
ATTTATCTAACGAAACCACCACTGCTTTCAAAGCCAAAAGAAGGGGAAAGATTGTACATCTACCTAGCTGTCTCAGAAATTGTTGTAAGTGCAGTATTGGTAAGAGAAGAAAAAGGTAAACAATCACCTATATATTATGCAAGTAAAACTTTGTTAGATGCTGAGACTAGATATTCGCATTTGGAACAGTTAGCTTTAGCTTTAATAATGGTATCTAGAAAATTACGACCCTATTTTCAATGCCACCCAATCACTATTGTGACCTCATATCCTTTAAGAAATATTCTGCATAAACAAGAATTGTCAGGAAGATNATGACTTTAGTAATGGCATTGTATCTAAAGTAGAAAAAGAGTTGCAACTATTTAACGGTATTAATCCAGGCATGTGGACCTTGTTCACTAATGGTTCTTCAAACGTAAAAGGCGTTGGCTTAGGCATAGTCTTGATATCACCCACGGGTGAAAAGACACGACAAGCTATAAAGTGTTATCCTATCACTAACAATGAAGTAGAGTACGAGGTTGTTACTGCAGGGCTTGAACTTGCACGGAAGCTCTCAATCGAGCAAATTGTGATCAACAGCGACTCCCAACTGGTAGTAAATCAAATACAGGGGACTTACNAAGCGGCTCAAGCACTACACCACAAAGCTACACGGTACTACCTTATTCGAAACTTCCTTTATCGCAAGATGTTCGGAGGACCCCTAGCTAAATGCCTTGGAACTAACCAAACGAAATTTGTGATGAAAGAATTCCACGAAGGACACTGTGGAAATCACTCAGGGGAGAGATCCTTAGTGAAAACTCTAATCAGAGCCGGATACTATTGGCCTAAGATGGAAGAAGAAGCCGAGAATTTCGTATCCAAATGTGACAGATGTCAAAGGTTTGCCAATAACATGCATCGACCAGCGGAATTATTACATCCAATAATATCCCCATAGCCATTCATGAAATGGGGGATGGATATAGTAGGACCTTTACCCACAGTTAAAGGTCAGGTAGGATTTTTACTCATACTAACCGACTATTTTACAAAATAGGTAGAGGCAGAAGCGTTCAAACAAGTGCGAGAAAAGGAATTTAAAAGCTTCTTATGGTGAAACATAATATGCCGCTTTGGAATACCAAAGGAAATCGTGTGTGATAATGGCCCACAATTCATAGGCTCACAAATCACGGAATTCTTCGAAAGTTGACAAGCAGATCACTTCAACGCCGTACCACCCCGTGGCTAACGGTCAAGCTGAGTCAACGAATAAAGTCATCATCAACAATTTAAAGAAGCGGCTGGATAAAGCCAAAGGAAACTGGCCTGATGAATTACCAGCGGTACTATGGGCATACAGAACAACTTCAAAAATAGTCACAGGAGAAACTCCGTTCGCACTTTTTTATGGCTCAGAAGCCTTAATACCTGTGGAGATTGGTGAACCAAGCATAAGGTTCTCAACATCCACGGAAGGTGAAAACGACGATGAACTAAGGATCAACCTGGAACTGCTCGAACCACGGAGAGAAGCAGCATTGATACGGATGGCAGCTCAAAAACAAATCATAGAGCGTTATTACAACCGTAAAGCTCATCTCATGTACTTTAAAATTGGGGACTTCGTCCTCAAAAAAGTCTTTCAATCAACAAAAGAAGCGGGTGCAGGAAAGCTAAATCCAAACTGGGAAGGACCTTACAAAATCTGAGGGATAGCTGGAAAAGGCGCCTATGAGTTGGAAGTTATGGACGGCAGAGTTCTACCAACAAGATGGAATGCCATCCATCTAAAGAAGTATTACTTCTAAAAAGAAAATAATATCCCCCGTCAAGTATCACACGTTCGATTTTATTTTGAACATTTAAAAAATTTTACTAACTTTTTAGATGATAGGCACAAATCTAACCCATCACCAGATGATGATATTAGACCTGCAAAGACACGAGGAAATAACACAATTCCCAGTCTAGGGTTACACTTTCTGATGGACGTTTTAAAAAGGAGTTAAGCAGTCATCATCTAAAAAACTATATACCTTTGAGTCCGGAATGTTTTTCCTTTTCAAGAAAAGGACTACATGGAAAGGAATAATCAAGCGCTCGAGATTTCATTCTTCAAAGCTCAAACACTTGGGGGACTATACAGTATGGAAGGCTAAGACAAAGCAAAGAAGACAAGTGACACGAGCAGAATCGAAAGAAATCAAAAGCGCCATCCAAATACAAAGCTTAATGCAAAAAGCAAAAACCTTCAAACATATTCAGGTTGAAAGGAAAAATGTTAGTCACGAGAAAGAAATGTACATCTTTATACTTATTCAAAATAGTTGTAACAAAAACAGTTAGGGGAAAAAGATCATCATCAATATACTCATTCAAAAAATTGTTCTCGAATAAAANCTGTTACTAGTAAAAACAGTTATTTCCTTGTATTAATATCGAAAAACGGTTACCTATGAAAAACAGTTACGAAATACAAGAGTATACTAAATCTGTTAAACAAAAACAGTTGCAAGCGTGAGTTTTAGACGATAACCAAACACATGTAAAATGTCATGGAAGTTCAAACAAAAAACTTTCCTTGGAAACATTCTTAAACATGTGTAAAATTCCTATCACTCTATTGCATTATCATGAAGTTGAGACGTCTTCTTCATGTCGATTATAAAGGGCCCTCTTCCATAAACTATGCCTATTACAAAAAGGCACACATTTAATATGAAATCGTGCCTATTATAAAAAAGGTACGAGTATTCTAAGCATTCCACATGCAAAACTCGAAGGTAAAACTAAAACCTCGAAAAATAAAGCATGCAAAAGACTTAAAGAGTGAAACAGAAACTCAACAAAAGTCGAACTAACATTTGTATATTAAAAACGGCTAAAACTAAGTATTAACTTATACTTTGTCGTATAAGATTTTTATATTTACATTATGATGCCCCTAAGTTATCATTTGGGGACTTAAAGGAAATCCAAATTTACCCCCGATGGGACTGGGGGTAACCACCAATTGATACAAAGAAAAAGAAAAAAAGGGATAAACCAACTAGATCTTTTCAAAGAGAGGGGTTGACTTCAGAGGTAGAAGGAGCGGGAGCAACTGAGGATGAAGAGGCATGAGTGGCTGGAATCTAACCATCAGGTGAAGAGAGGTTATGACCCTGTTGAGCCTTCTCCATGGCTTCCTTAGTTTTGGCTATTTCAGCACTAAGGTCAAAACCCTCTTGACTCATCTCCATCAATGTGTCAAGGCGAGAATTCATATACGCCCAGCTCACATCAACAGCAGCCACCTCTTCCAAATCTTCATAATCTTGAGCCCACACTTGAAGCTCAGGTCTCAGCCCGTCCTTCTCCGCCTCCGCAGCTTCATGAGCGGACCTTAATGGAACAATTGACTCCTCTAAAGATTAAGCTTTGTCTAAAGCCCTTCGAAGATCTTCTTGAGTACGAGTGAGTGATTGCACGAGCTCGCCTGAGTATTCTTCCTTCT